>CAUYLG010054909.1:0-70000 GCA_963573385.1 Cacajao melanocephalus
TTCCCCACAGAGCTTGGTTTTCCCGGGTTCAGCTGTGCTTACTGTGAAACTCTCGGTCCTCAGCGCTTCCAATTGCTGTTCTCCTTGCAGGGGTGGGACCAGCCGAGCCCGACTCAAAGCTCCACACTGAGAAGCGCTGCGCCGCGCCAGGGCGCCGGCAAAACAGTTGCGCCGGCCAAAAGAGTCGCGCTGGCGACACGTGTGGCTCCTCCGCCGGGAATCTCTCAGTTCGTGGGCCACAGAAATTCGTCTGAAATTGCGGCGTCCACTCGCTCTCTGTGCTTTCACTGGGAGCTACAATCCTGAGCTGTTGTTAATCGGCCATCTTGGATCTCTCTGCCCGGTGATGAAGTTTTTTCCGTTTCTTAGTTTTCCTTTGGTGGACGCCCCTTCCCTGCAGAGCTGGACCTTCCCGGTTCAGCTGTGCTTACTGTGAAACTCTCAGTCCTCAGTGCTTCCAATTGCTGTTCTTGTGGGGATGGGACCAGCCGAGCTGGACTCAAAGGGCACCCCGTCCCGTATACTCTGCGCCGAGAAGCTCCATGCCGGGGCGCCGGCAAAACAGCTGCGCCAGCCAAAAAAGTCACGCTGACGACCCGTGTGGCTCCTCCACCGGGAATCTCCCAGTCTGTGGGCAACAAAAATTCGTCTGAAAGTGCGGCGTCCACTCGCTCTCTGCGCTTTCACTGGAAACTACAATCCTGAGCTGTTGTTAATTGGCCATCTTGGATCTCTCTCTGATCTTGTATTTTCAAAGAATAGAAAGAAGGCAGAGAGGGGTTGGTGGGTGAGGTCTTGGAGGTAGGCAGGGATCAGATCATTTTGATCCTATAGATAGATCCTTTTAGAGACCATTAGTTCTCAACTGGGTGATTTTTGCCCTTAGTGGACATTTGATGATATCTGGACACATTTTGAGTTTTTACAGTTGGGGAGAGGAGTGATGCCACTGGTTTCCAGTGGGTAGAGGCCAGAGATGCTGCTAAACTTCCTGTAATGCACAGGACAGCTCCTACAACACAGAGTGCTCCAGCCCAAAGTGGCAATAGTGCTGAGGTTGACAAACCCTGTGGATGACTAGGCTAAGCACTTTGGATTTTATTCTGAGTGGAGGGTTTTAAACAGGGAAGTAAAGCCGGGCGCAGTGGCTCACCCCTGTAATCCCAACCCTTGGGGAGGCCAAGGTGGTAAGATCACTTGAAGTCAGGAGTTCGAGACAGCCTGGCCAACATGGTGAAACCCCATCTCTACTAAAAATACAAAAATTAGCTGGGTGTGGTGGCGCACACCTGTAATCCCAGCTACTCTGGAGGCTGAGGCACAAGAATCACTTGAACCCAGGAGGCAGAGGCTACAGTGAACCAAGACCATGCCAGTGCACACCAACTTGAGCCACACAGAGCAAGACTCTGTCTCAAAATAAATAAATAAATGAATAAATAAATGAAATAAACAGGGAAGTGAGATAATGGCATGGTTCAGTTTTCTTTTAGAAAATTAGAGTATTGGTCTAAATTATTTCGGCTCCGACATTCCAACTTTACCTCACCAAATTTGGATAAAGAAGACTTCATAGAGTTGGAGATCCTCCCAAACAAGCAATCCATTTTCCTTGGGAGGGCTGAGCCCACTTCCTGGGAGGATTTTTGTATTTGGTGCTTGGGTGTCCACTTTGCAGAGAAGAAGAATGGCTTAAGGCAATAATGGAAGGAAGGAAATCTTAGCTGGATCTTTCTGGGTTCTGGTTTATAGCTGGTGCTTTGGCTTCTTCAGGTCCAGAGGGGACTGAAGACAAACTCAGCAGAGGTGGTGAATAGACTTTTCTTTCTTTTTAAGAGACAGGGTCTTGCTGTGCCACCCAGGCTAGAGTGCAGGGGTTCAATCATAGCTTACTAAAGCCTCAAACTCTTGGCTTCAAGCATTCCTCCTGGGTCTGCCTCCTGAGTATCTGGGACCACAGGTGCATGCCACCATGCTCAGCTAATTAAAAATAAAATGTTTAGAGATGGAAAGTGAGAAGGCTACATTGCCCAGGCTGGCCTTGAACTCTTGGCCTCAATCCGTCTTCCCACCTCAGCTTCCTGAGTAGCTGAGATTAGAGGCTCAAGCCACTGCACCTGATGAACTCTTCCTGTACTAAAAGTTCCAAGTCTTTGGTTCCTATTAAAATTTTGTTCAGGGTGCAATTATTTTAAAAATCTGAGTCAGCCCTAGATTTATAGGTTTAGTTCAGGATTTCTCAACTTTGGCACTAGTAGTATTTTGGGCCAGACCGTTTCTTGTTGAGGGGTGCTGTCCTATATCTCGTAGGACAGGCAGCATCCCTGGCCTCTCTCTACCTGTTAGATGCCAGTAGCAGACACCCTCCCCACTCCCCAGTTATGACAAGGAACAACATCACCAGATGTTGCCAAATGTCCCTAGAGGTGGTAGGAGAGAGGACAAAATTACCCCAAATTGATGCAAGCTGTATGTCCCAGCACATCATGGATATATGTAAAGATCACCATTCATTTTATGATTTTCCTAAGGGGGACAAGTTGAGGAGCTGCTGGACTAGATGGTCCTGCTTTCTGTTCCTATATTCTAAGCTCCTTGGTAGATGCCTCCTGGTCAGCTTTTTCTGTTTTGTTTTTAATTAGAGACCAAGTGTTGCTCTGTTGCCCAGGCTGGAGCACAGTGGCACCACCAACACTCACTGCAGCCTTCAACTCCTGGGCTCAATCGATCTTCCCACTTTGACCTCCTAAAGTACTGGGATTATAGGCATGAGCCACCATGCTTGGCCCTGGTCAGCTTTTAGATGCAGCATCAGACACTTCTAGGGAAGGACTGAGAAGACTCTGGCTCCAGGAACCCCACAGGGACATTTTTGTCCTCCGATTGTTACAGCTGACATTTATGTCCAACTGAACAGTGTTAGTCATCTGTATAACATATTCTGGGGCAGAGGCCCTGAGTGTGATGTCGACTCTCCGTTTTCTCCAGAGCTGGGTTAGGATAAGGCTTTGAGGCCCCCAAGCCCTGAAAATTATGGAGTCACTCACCATATGTCATTCAAGGTAATAGTAAGTCTTTTTTTGTTTGTTTGTTTGTTTGTTTGGTCTTGCTCTGTTGCCCAGGCTGGAGTGCAGTGGTGCAATCTCAGCTCACTGAAACCTCCACCTTCTGTGTCAAGCGATTCTCCCACCTCAGCCTCCTGAGCAGCTGGGATTACAGGCGCCCACCCCGACACCTGGCTAATTTTTGTATTTTTATTAGAGATGGGGTTTCACCATGTTGGCCAGGCTGGTCTCGAACTCCCAACCTCAAGTGATCTACCTGCCTTGGCCTCCCAAAGTGCTGGGATTACAAGTGTGAGCCACCATGCCCTGCCAAGAAGGACTGCTGCAATAATTCTCAAATGTAAATCTCACCAATGTTCTGATTTCTCAATGGGTACTGCAGTGTTATTTCTGAAATATCAAATGCTTTCCAAAAATTATATTTCTCTTTTTAAAAATGTATTTGATGTAGAAGTGGGGAGGGCATCATCCACTCCTAAGTGGCCAAGAATGCACACCTGTTCTAAGGGAGAAACCAGTATTGTCTTCCACACTTAACGACAACAGCAAACCAAGAATGTAAATGGGTGACAGTGACATTGATTCTAAGGAGAATCCTCACTAATTTATCTCAAACATCCAAACTATTAACCATCTTTGGCTACTTTATTTATTTATTTTTGAGACAGGGTCTCTCTCAGTTGCCCAGGCTCTATCATAGCTCACTGCAGCCTCAAACTCCTGGGCTCATGCAATCCTCTCACCTCTGCCTGTCACATAGCTGGGACTACAGGTACTTACCATCAGAGCTGGCTATTTTTTTTAATTTTTTGTAGCAATGGAGGGGAGTGTCACCATGTTGCCCAGGCTGGTCTTGAACTCCTGGCCTCAAGCAATCCTCCTGCCTTGACCTCCCAAAGTGCTGGGATTACAGATATGAGCTACTGCACCCAGCCAACTTTATTATTAATAATAAGTTACTTAGCCCTTGCATTAGTCTGTTTTCACACTGCTGATAAAGGCATACCTGAGATGGACAATTTACAAAAGAAAGAGGTTTAATTGGACTTAAAATTCCACGCGGCTGGGGAAGTCTCACAATCATGGCAGAAGGCAAGGAGAGCAAGTCACATCTTACATGGATGACAGCAGGCAAAGAGAAAGAACTTGTGCAGGGGAATTCCTCTTTTTAAGACCATCAGATCTCATGAGACTTATTCGCTATCATGAGGATGGCACAGGAAAGACTTGCCCCCATTATTTAATTACCTCCCACTGGGCCCCTTCCACCACATGTGGGATTTCAATGTGAGATTTGGGTAGGGACACAGCCAAACCATATCAACCTTTATATAATAATATTAATAAATTCAGGATCAGAATACAACAAAGAGTATTGGGACTTTAGTGAAGGCTTCCCTCATTCTGTTCCATCTGTATGGGGCCCCTTCTCTGCAATAGTTGCTGGATCAAATCCTACTTATCAAGGCTTAACTCAAATGCCTCCCTATCCAAGAAGACTTCCTTGACCACGTCCCTCCCAGAATGGGTTGTGCTTCGGTCTGTCTTGGGTCTCATTTATATGGCTGATTAATACCCGAGCCCTATAATTATTTCTTAATTGAGATGAAATTCACATCGTGTAAATTTAGTCATTTTAAATATACAATTCAGTGGCATTTAGTACATTCTCAGTGGTGTTTAACCATCACCTCTATCTAATTCCAGAACATTCCCACAATCCAAAGGAGACTCTGTATCCATTAAGCAGTCACTCCACAATTCCCCCTCTTCCAGATCCTAGCAACCACTCATCTACTTTCTGTCTCTATGGATTTACCTATTCTGGATATTTTATCAATGGAATCATACAATATGTGGTTTTTTTGTGTGTGTCTGGCTTCTTTCGCTTTTTCAAGGTCTGTCTACATTGTATCAACGCTTCATTGTTTTTACGACTGAGTAATCTGCCTTTGGATAGATAGGTGATATTTTGTTTATCTATCTGCTGATGGACATTTAGGCTGCTTCCGCTTTTGGCTATTGTGAGTAGTGCTGCTATGAATATCCGCATACAACTTTTTGTGTGGACATGTTTCCTGTTCTCTTAGGTATACACCTAAGAATGGAACTGCTGGGTCATACAGCAACCTGTTTACCAAAGCAGCTGCATCGGTTGTCATTACTGCCAGCCGTATACAGGGTGCTTGTTCACTACATCCTGGCCAACACTTATGGTTTTGTCTGTATGTGTGTGTGTTTATTATAGCCGTCCTAGTGGGTGTGCAGCCCCTGGAATTTCAATTTGTTTTTGTGTCTTCCTTGCTCTCCCCCAGTAGACGGTGAGTTGCTTGATGGCTGGGATTGCTGCTTAATCACCAGAAACCTTGTGTAAGAGTTAACCATGGGCTGAGTTTGAACCTTGTTCTTTTTGTTTATGATATATGATCTTGAGCAAGTCATGCAGCTCAAGCTCTCTAAGCTTGAGTCCTTTCATCTGCAAGATGGAAGCTTTTGGAATTAAGGAAAAGAAATCTGATTCAGCTTTAGTGCCTAGGACGGGGCCTGGGCTGTGGTGATTTCTCCATAAAGGTTTGTTGTAAGGATCATGATCGTGACATCCCCAAGTGCCTAGGACCTAATAACTGTGACATGAGCGTTTGCTAAGTGAATTAATGAATCTTTTGCTGTTACACAATTAGCCCTCTTTTTTACTTTCTATCAACCGCTCCCCTGACTCCAGAAAACAGTGTTACCAACTGATCACTCCCCAGATGAGACAGACAGAAAGAGTGGCCAGATCAATGGGAATGGTTCCCTGGAAAAATACAACCTGAAAGCCACGCTGTGCATGCCGTGTATTGAAAATGGGATGGGTAGAGAGTACAGCTAGCTTGTATCCACAAAGGGAAGGAGGAATAAAAGAGCTTTGCTTTCTTAAGATGAAAAACACTCAACCTTCTTAGAACAAGGATGACTCCAGGAAGTGGCTTGTTGAAGGTTTGATCAATGGCCCCAGGGAAGGGAAGGAACAATTCTATCCACACTTGAAGGCTGCAGAGGGGGCATGAGAGCCTCTTAAGTATTGAGGGCCCAGAAGATGGCCTCACGTCCTCCTTCCAATTCTGTGAGGGCTGCCAGGATTGGGCAGAGCCCCCCTGGGGTCAACCACTGGACAGCTTGCCTTGGCTCCTATAGGCGTCTCTAGAATCCATCTTTTGCCACCTTCTGCCCACACTGACCTTCTCTTTCCTCCTTTGAACACACCAACCGAGTGACGCCAGGTTTATTCCTCCCTCCCACCATCCCAACCCTGGCACCTGCTCTTCTCTCTGCCCCATGAGTCCCTATCCCTCCTTTCTCCCTCATTTCTCCTCAAACCTTGCCTCTCAGAGAAACCCTGGCCCACACTCCAACTGAAAGGACAGCTCCCACATGAACCCCATCCATTCTCTGACTCTGCCTAATTTGTCTTGTTTTCCTTTTTCATATTTATTTTATGTTTTTAATGGGAATATTTCTCACATAAAATAATAAACACCCATGTAGCCAGGTGCATGCCACCATGCCCGGCTAATACCTATGTATCCATCTCACAGATTTCCTAAGTCGACAATATTTTGCCACATTTGCTTACTTCAAATCCCGCCCCCTTTTAATTAATTGTATTGAGGTGGAACTTACATATAATAAACATGTACATGTTAAGTGTACTGTTCATTGGTTTTGGGCAAATGCACACGTAATGGCTACCACAATCAAGATATAGCATATTGCCATCACCCAAGAAAGGTTCTTCCTCTTTCTCACCCTGCTATATTTTTCTTCCTAATACTTAGCATTACCTGAAATCAAAAATCTGTGTGCTGTCCATCTCCCCCACAGGAGTGTCTGTTCCATAAAGTCAGGGACTGGTCTCACTGATGTATCCCCAGTCCTGGTACATAGTAAAAGTTGCTTTTAAAAGGAAGGAAATATCACTGTGACTTATAAACCTGGGAGGAGCAAAGTCCAGGAGGACATGGATGGCTTGGGCTCCTACAGAATTCTCAGCATTGCTCATACTAGAATAGATGAGTCAGCAGGGTCATGCCCTAAAGACACTGCATCTTCCAAGCCCTTGAGAAGCAGCAGGAAACCCTTAGCAACTGTTGCGAAAGGGGTTTGAACTTCTTTTATTACTCAAGACACTGAGTTGACCATTCCTGTTTTGAAAATCTGCAAGCTTGGATACCCAGGGCAGGGCAGCAGGAATGTAAGGGGGCAAAAGTGGACAGATGAGGTGTGATGTGAAGGGGGCAGGTCTCATCTAAAGGGGGCACTGCTCTGTGGCCAGATGTTGGGTTAAAGAAAAAATTATTCAATGACACTTTTTTTTTTGGGGGGACGGACTCTCACTCTGGCACCCAGGCTGGAATGCAGTGGTGCGATCTCAGCTGACTGCAACCTCTGCCTCCTGGGTTCAAGTGATTCTCCTGCCTCAACCTCCCGAGTAGCTGGGATTACAGGTGCATGCCACCACGCCAGCGAATTTTTGTATTTTTAGTAGAGACAGGGTTTCACCATGTTGGCCAGGCTAGTCTCGAGCTCCTGACCTCAGATGATCTGCCCTCCTCAGCCTCCCAAAATGCAGGGATTACAGGCGTGAGCCACTGCACCTGGCCCTCAATGACACTTCTTAAAGTATGGCAAGGCAAACTTTATTGAGGACCATTATGGTAGGTATAGGGACCACAGTAATGGGATTTTGCAGTCACAGAGAAAGACTGGGCTTGGCCTCAAATACAGCATAGACAAGTGGGAATCTATAGCCAAGGAGCAAGGTAGGGGTCAGGAATTGAAAAAAATATTACTGAGAGGAAGCATCAGGAGTAAAGGGGACTCTGGCTAAATCAACCTAGCAGGATTCTTGCTGGAGACAGGCCAGGGTGATCAGACATTTTCTAGAGGATGACGGAGAATGAGGAACCTGTCTGGGCATGATGGCTCATGCCTGTTATCCCAGCACTTTGGGAGGCTAAGGCAGGAGGATCACTTGAGGCCAGGAGTTCAAGGCCAGCCTGGGTAACATAGCAAGATCTCATCTCTTAAAAAAAAAAATTAGCCAGGCATAGTGCCACATACTTGTAATCCCAGCTGTTCAGGAGATTAAGGTAGTAGGATCCCTTGAGCCCAGGAGTTTGAGGTTGCAAGGAACTATGATCATGCCATTGCTCCAGCCTGAGTGAAAGCATGAGACCTTGTCTCAAAGGGAGAGAGAAAGAGAGAGAGAGAGAGAGAGAGAGAGAGAGAAAGGGAGAGAAACCTGATTAGATATCAAGGGCAAGGGTTTCTTACTGAACTGACTTAGCAGGGTTCTTTGCAGAAACTGGATTTTACAAGGTGGTGCATAGATGGGCCTAGGAGGTGTAAGAGCCTGACTAAAGTTTGGTCAAGTAAAGAATCTTTGTCACTTGCCTGGTGGGAATGCTGGTGTTACTATATCTTCCTGTTTTTCAAGCAAGGCAGGAAATCCAGATTTAAAAAAAATATGAACTAGATTGATTCTTGAATTATGTAATAATTAGCAAGTAATTATAAGTTAAAATGTGATGTGGGCCAAACAAAAGACACCTGCAGGCTGTTTGCAACTTCAGAGTTAACATACGAGGTTGTTTCTTGTTTGTTTGGGGACTAACTCACTTAGTACAAGAATCTTTTGGTTTGACTGTTTACTCTGCAAGCAGCTGTTTATTGAGTATCTGCTATGTGCTAGGCATTGTTCTAGAGCTGCTGGGTATTGTGCTAGGCATTTGGCATTAATTTGCTGAAATGACTGATACCAAAAAAGATAGAGATGAAAGATAGATACATAGATACATAGCTAGATAGATGATAGATAAAGATAGATAATATACATAGATAAATAGATGATTGATAGATGATGGAGAGATTATAGATAGATGAAATAGATAGATGATAGAGAGATAGAGATCTTACCCTTTAAAGATACATATTGAAATATTACAAATAATATAATGACTCAGAGTTACTTCAGAGGAATATGGGGAGTGGAATGAGGGTATAAGTGAATGAAGATTCACCATGGGATGAGATTTTTGAGGCTGAGTGATGTTGGGGTGTGAAGATGATGGAGTATACTCCTCTGTCTGTTTTTGAATATGACTGGAAATTTCCCACACTAAAATGTTTGTTTTAATGTCCTTATGAGTTAAAGATGCATTCTGAAGTATATACAGGTAAAATGACACCATGTCGAGGACTTAGTTTAAAATATTCAGTTAAAATGTTTTGCAAGTCAGGATATAGGTGAAACACCATTTGGCAAAATGTTGATAATTATTACAATTTTGTGATGGATAGATGGAGATTTGTTATGCTAGTCTATTATTTTGTATACAGTTGAAATTTTCTACAATTTTTTTTTTAAGGGAAAGAGAAGTAGGAGGCCTCCTGTTTTCTAGGTATTTTTGGCAGTATGGAGTCATGCACTTAGGTGTTCCTGTGAATTTTCCACAGTGTGATAGAGTTGACATCAAGGGGATGGGTACTCTTCAACAAGGGATGTCACTGTGCCAAGTGTTGCTGTGGTGAGGTTAGAAGTGTGATATGTGTTGGAGATTAGAAATTAAGAACAGATTTTTCACTCAGATAGTTCCCCTGCAGGGCATTCTACCTCCTTGGTGTCCTATGCCGTCAGAGTATCTGGGATCAAATCAGCCTCCCTGGGTCTAAGTACCAGCTCTACCACTTTCTTGCTGTGGCTTTGGACATGTTATTTAATCCCATGAGCCTCAGTTTCCTCATCTGTTAAACAGAGTTAATACTTCATTAGAAGGTTAGTCATTACATATAAAGCACTTAGCATAGTACATGGCAGTGTTAACATTTGTTTATTTTTTATTATTGCTGCTTTTGTTGTTATTGTTGTTGCTGTTGGTTGATCTAAGTGTGGAAAAAACTCAGAGATAGGTAGACCACAATAATCGGAGGCAGAAATGAAAAGAAGTCATACACAGAGACACTTCTGTCCACTGATGCTCCCACAGTAACGCGTTTGTGAGCTGCTGCAATCAATTTCTTGCATGGTGGGTGCAAAAGGAATAAGAGGAGAAAGCAACTTCCTGACTATTTCCTTTCTCTGCAGAATGAAGTGGAGCTGGGGGAGCTGCTTCTGTCACTGAACTATCTCCCAAGTGCTGGCAGACTGAATGTTGATGTCATCCGAGCCAAGCAACTTCTTCAGACAGATGTGAGCCAAGGTTCAGGTACCGTGTGATTCCCTCCTTCTCTCACTTTATTAGTGGAGCATCTATGTATGTGTGGGGGACCCAATTTTCTTTTTCTGCATCCTGAATGAACATTATTCATCTCAGGATGAGGCAGGTAAATGATGCCATCTTAGTAACCCTATTGGAATTGGGGAGTTGACTGAGACCAGTCGTAGTAACTACTGGAAACCTACCTCTTTGAACCCAAGGAAGTAATTTGGCCTTTCCAAATGCTATTCCTACAATAAAGACGCCATCCTGCAGGTGGCGATAGTGCACATTGACTATGCTTCTCGCCCAGCTACCTCCTCAGCCGGAGTCTTGCTCTGTCTCCCAGGCTGGAGTGCAGTGGTGTGATCTTGGCTCACTGCAACCTTCGCCTCCCAGGTTCAAGCGATTTTCCTGCCTCAGCCTCCTGAGCAGCTGGGACTACAGGCGTGTGCCACCATGCCCAGCTAATTTTTGTAATTTTAGTACAGATAGGGTTTCACCATATTGGCCAGGCTCGTCTCGAACTCCTGACCTCATGATCTGCCCACCTCAGCCTCCCAAAGTGCTGGGATTACAGGCGTGAGCCACCGAGCCCAGCCGACTAAGCATTCTAAGCAGTGAGCGTGGAGGACATACCCTGAGGTTTTTTTTTCCCAGCTCATTTCATGTGTACCATAAATCTTCATGAATTCTAGGTCTGAAAAGACTTGTATTTAAAGTGTGTACATTATAGCAAAAACCATTCAAACATGACTTTTAATGGAAGGGAACAGATTCCATTCCATCTGTTTGTTGCTTCTCCCATGACAGCAAAGGACATTACTGTGAAAGCAGCTGTAGTCACAGGGACCTCTTCAGCTCAGTGGTGGAATTACTGTCTTCTCTAAGTGCAATAGCTAAAATAAATTATTTCTGCAATAAGGTGACAGCTAGGAGACACCTTGCATTCTCAAAAACCACATTATGAAAACAGAGGCTTAGAAAGGGCCAATGAAGGCAATGGTATTAAGACTGAAGAGTTTCAGACTCACCACAATGGGAGAGTCAGTATGATCAAATCATTAAGGGTTGAGGAGTCAAGTGATGTGGCTTGCAAATGATGTGGCTTTGGGGAAGTTGCTTAACCTCTATATGCCTCAATTTCTCAATCTCAAAAATTGACATAATAACAGTATTCATCTTGATAAGTTGTTTAAACAAATATTAAATTAGATAATGTACAGGAATCCCTTTGTAAAACATAAAATGATCTAAAGATGAATTATAATTCTGCCATCTCTCTTCTCCTGTATATGGGCTATGGGCTCACTGAAATGATAATGGGTTTCCACAGACAGAAAGCTAGGGCAGGCTCTGAGTCTGGTTCTGTCTCCACCACAAGATCTTTAAAAAATGATTTCTCACCTTGAGTCCTCAGTTTTTTCTCGTCTATAAAATGAACACAATGCTGACACATGGGAGGAGCTCAACAAATATTAGATGGCTAAAGGAAAAAGGAAAGGGATAAGCAGATAAGCATATGGATGAGAAACCATGGTTGGATAAGGGATGGATGGTTGAACGGTCAAATAGTTGGGAAACTGGATGGATAGAAAATGGATAGATAAAGAATGGTGAGATGATGAATGGATCAGTGAACTGACGGATGGAAAGATGGATGGAAGGACAGCTGGATGAATGGATGGGCTGAGATTAATGAAAAGTTGAATGAGTGGATGATAGAAGAATGGATGAATGAAAAGATAGATGGATGGATGGGAGGTTGAATGGATGAATGACTGGACAAATTAGATTTCATGATTTCTAACATTCTATGATGCTGTATCTAATTTTCAGACCCCTTTGTGAAAATCCAGCTGGTGCATGGACTCAAACTTGTGAAAACCAAGAAGACATCCTTCTTAAGAGGCACAATTGATCCTTTCTACAATGAATCCTTCAGCTTCAAAGTTCCCCAAGAAGAACTGGAAAATGCCAGCTTAGTGTTTACAGGTAGGTGGCATTCCAAAACCTGATGAACTCCAGGTGGGGCATGTTCAACTTACTGTCCTAGAGACAGAAGGCATCTAGAGAGAGTTATATTTAAGAACTTAATGTCTGGTGTTCAGCTACTGGGGTTGAACCCATTTAACATCTATGAACTTGGGCAGGACTCATACAGCCCTATAATATAATTGTTAGAAATGTGGACTTGAGCCACATTTTCTCAGACTGAAGCATAATAACTGAGGTCTTTGGCAAGTTACTTAACTCCTCTGAGCTTCAGTTTCCTCATCTACAAAATGCGAACAATAATAGTACTTGTGGCTTAGGTTTGTTGTGAACAGTAAATGGCTTATGACTTTGGAATATACTTGGTACATAATAAGTACTCACTGTGTGTTGGTTTTGATGATGCTGGTGGTGATGACTCAAGTTTCCTGCAGTCAAATAAGAGAAGCATATGAGAAAACAGGGTCACCTAACTCAGAGAAAGGGATTTTGAAAGTCTTCTCAGAGGATATAGTATTTAAGTAGAGGCTTTATGTGCCACTGTCTTGTAGAATGTAGTCTATTTTTCCAGGGTATAACCTAATCTGTTATTTCCAGAGTATATTAGTTATTTATTGCTGCATAATAAATCACCCCAAAATTTAGTAGCTTGAAACAACAAATATTTATATCTCATCGTCCCTGTGGGTCAGAAATCCAGGCATACAAAGCTTTGCTGTATAGTTCTGTCTGAATATCTCTGACAAGCCTGCAATCAAGGTATTGTCTGGGACTGCAGTCTCATCTGAAGGCTCAACTGGGGGAGGATCTCTTTTCAAGCTCACTCACAGTTTTCAGCAGGATTTAGTTCCCTGCAGGCTGTTGAACTGGGGAGTTCCTTCTTGGTTGTTGGCCAGTGACCTTCCTCAATTTCTTGCCTTATGGGCTTCCCCATAGGACAACTCACAACATGGCTTTCATCAGAGTGGTCAAATGAGGGAGCAAAAATGGCAAGGAAGAGTCTTTTTGTAATCTGATACTGGAAATGACATCCTAATTACTTTTATTATATTCTGTTCACTAGAAGCAATTCACTAGGTCCAACCTCCACTCAAGAGGAAGGGATAACACAAGGGTATGAAGAGTGGGAGGTGGAAACCACTGGGAGTCACATTAGAAGCCACTCACCACAAAGGGGATGGAGTTGGTAGGAGTAATGGTTATCATTTCTTGTGTTCTAATTACAGTATGTACTTCCCTGTATCATTGCTATATTTACCATAACCCACCCTGTCAAGTTGATATCATCATCCTCAACCTACAGATCTAGGGACTGAGGCTTAAAACCCAAGCAGTCTACACAAAGTCTCAAGCTGATAGAATCAGGACTCAAGCTCTGGTCTTGCTAGCTCCACATATCAAGGGATCTATATTTCCTCAAAGACCCAGGTAGGGGTGGCATTGGGGATCTGATATCCTCCTTTGAGACGTCCTTCTCCAGGGTAACTGGAAGCTCTCTTCTGTTTAGATCTACTCTAGAACCCTGGGCTCCAGGTCTCCCAAGAAATCAAGCCATGGCTGAAAAACCCTTGCATGCAACATTTCCCCTACATAAACTTATTGCCCCTTCTCACCAACATTGCAAATGTCTATCTTCTGAGACCTCTTCAAAGGAGGGTGGTTCTGGGCTTTCTCAAGGCCTGTCACCCATAGAGTCTACACTGAATCAGCGGATGCCTGCCCTATGCAGATATAATGATCCCTTCTAATGGAGTCTGTGATGGCTGCTGTCCAGATGCAGTTAGAAATAGACAAGGGCCTCACTCTCTCCTAGGTTTCAGGCCAACACAGAAGACAATCACTCCTGAATCCTTAAACAGTTGGCAGGCAGGCAGTGGAACTACCATAAATTAAACCAAGACACAGATCAAAACATGAAGTCTCTTTTCCCAAGTCCCTGCTAAGAATAAGGGACCTCCTATTGTAAGCTTAGATGAGGTGACGACCCGAGAGGAAACTGAGAGCCCACATGGAAAGCCCTGACATTTCATATTTTACTTAAAATTTTATGATAAATATAGCACACATTTGTTATAATGAGTGACACATTGAAAAGATGTGTAAGGACAGAGAATCAGAGAACAGGGTTTATGCACCTGTGCTGGGGAGCTGGTGTCTGGGCCCTGGCTTTGCCACTCACCCACTTTGGTGGCCCTAGACAAGATCTGTGTGCTTAGGTTTCCTCATCTCTAAAATGGGGATAATAATACAGGACACGTCACAGGATTGTTATGTGTATTGAGATCAATAAACACAGTGCTGAGCACTGTACTGCCCACGGTAAGCACTCTAGAACTGTTAACTATTATTAAAAGGAAAGTTCAATGTCTTCCTTCCCTGGCTCCCCACCCCCATTCCCACCATGGGGCAGCTACCACCTTCTCACTCACTCCCTCACATCCTTATCTAGTTTTGTTTATTTCAGAATGTTTTCTTGCTGTGGAATCCCTTTCTTTTCTTTTCTCTCTTTCTTCTTTTTTTGTGACAGTCAGACTGTATTGCCCAGGCTGGAGTGTCGTGGCGTGGTCTCGGCTCACTGCATCCTCTGCCTCCCACGCTCGAGTAATTCTCATGCCTCAGCCTCCCCATTACTTGGGATTATAGGTGCATGCCACCATGCCCGGCTAATATTTTGTATTTTTTATAGAGACGGGGTTTTACCATGTTGGCCAGGCCGCTCTCAAACTCCTGACCTCAAGCAATTCGCCCACCTTGGCCTCCCAAAGTGCTGGGATTATAGGCATGAGCCACCATGCCCAGCCTAGGCCTAATGTCTTCCTTTAATGCCTTCCCCTTTCCAGTTTCTTCTCCCTGAAGTCATGCCTTTAATGCCCTGCTGTGTATCATTCCACACTTTTTTCCTTGTTCACCCAAACAATATCCACATACAGAGGGTTCTGTTCCTTTAAAACATTATTCCTGATTTCAACAAGTGTGTATTGAACAACTTCTGTGCCAGGCACTGCTTCCAAGTTCTGGGAATAGAGCAGTGAACAAAACAGACCTAATCCCTGCCCTGGCTGAGGTTACCGGGACATTCCATGGATACCAAGCTGACACTTGCTTTGGTTAAATTAACAATGAATGTGTTCATTACCTTCAGGTCAATATGAATACAAATGGACTTAATGTTTTACTTTTAATAACTGCATTAGATAATGTTGCATGATGTAGTATGATAAAAGCTGAGGTTATTTATTCTGGGGGTTGAGAGTATGACAGAGCTTCGGGGATTGTGATTAGAACTCTGGATGCAACTCCCCAGAAAAATACATGGAAGTATGGAAAATTTTGCATCTAGTTGCAGAGGTTTTTATTTTGAATTCCTTGAATCCCATATGGTCACCACATAAGGCTCAAACTAGAAGGGTAGTCACACCGCACCCCCTGTACATCTCTTATTCAACCCAGAGCACTTCAGGTGGCAACTGTGAGCAGGAGCAGTGGTCAACTGATGCCATCAGACAAGGCCTATACTCTCCATGCATTAGAAGACCTGCTTCTCTTCTATAAGTTTTGGGACCCTGGCTTGGAAGTCCATGCTCCTCTGGTTAAAAGCTCATTGAAAATAGGCTGGCTGCGGTGGCTTATGCCCATAATCCCAGCACTTTGGGAGGCCAAGGTGGGTGGATCACTTGGGATCAGGAGTTTGAGACCAGCCTGGCCAACATGTTGAAACCCTGTCTCTACTAAAAATACAAAAATTAGCCGGGCATGGTGGCACATGCCTGTCATCTCCGCTACTAGGGAGGCTGAGGCAGGAGAATTGCTTGAACCCAGGAAGTGGAGGTTGCAGTGAGCCAAGATTGCGCCGATATTCTTTCTGGAGAAGGAAGCACTGCCTCCCTGCCCCCTTAAATCAGGGATTCTCAACCCTGCCTGTACCTTAGAATTACCTGTGAGCTTTAAAATGCTACCAGTGGTTGTACTGCATCCCACAGATAGTCTAAAGCAACTGGACTAGGCTGAGGCACTGAGCGTGTGTAAGTAGCTATCTTTTCAAAGTACCCCAGATATTTCTGTTGCTCATTCATTGTTCAGAACCACAGCTGTGAGTGGAAATCCCAGCTAGGGTGGCGTTTTACATAAAGGGTGCTGGCTGGAATAATATGAGAAAGGTGTCTTAAGCCAGTATGTATCTTAGCAAGGCTACAGTTCTCCTGAACTCAAATTCATAAGGTTCTAACCTGCTTTATTTGTCCACTGAGGGAAAGAGCTGTCACCTCTAGGCCAAGGATCCAAAACCCAGCCTATTAGCATGTTTCCAAACACTTCATAGCAAAAGTAAGATTGATCTGCAATTTAGCATTTGCCGTGAATCCTGATAAAAGCCTGTAATTAGCTGGCAAGCTGGACTTTCTGAGCAGTTCTTTTCCTGTGTGGGATGAGGATTCGTCTGCAATTTTCAATCAGGTGGTTTCTGCAGCTGAAGTTTAAAAATAAAAAACGAAAAGAGGGGCAAAATTGCTTTTCACCTCCCAAGATAGCAACACACAGCCCAGAGGGCTTCCAGGAAATTCAGGAAGGTTTACTGAAGCGAAGTCAAGTGAAGCTGGCCACTGAGGTGATTGGGCTCTTACTGGATGTTGGGGAAAAAAGGGAAGAAAGTGTATTAGTCCGTTCTTGCATTGTTACAAAGAAATACCTGAGACTGAGTAATTTATAAAGAAAAGAGTTTAATTGGCTCATGGTTCCTCAGGCTGTATAGAAAGCACGAGGCTGGCATCTGCTTGGCTTCCCAGGAGGCCTCAGGAAATGTACAATCATAGAGGAAGGCAGAGAGGGAGCGTGCGCCTTACATGGCCAGAGCAGCAGGAAGACAGAGAAGGGGTAGATCACTTTTAAACAAGCAGATCTCAGGAGAACTCACTCACTATGTAGTACTAAGGGGGATGGTGCTAAACCATTCATGAGAAATCCACCCTTATGATCCAGTAACCTCCCACCAGGCCCCGCCTCCAACATTAGGGTTTATAATTTGACATGAGATTTGGGTGGGGACACAGATGCAAACCATATCAGAAAGGCAGAAAAAAGAAATGCAGCTTGATGGCAAATCTTCAAAAAGTTCAAAATAGAATTACCATGTGATCTAGCAATTGCATTTGTAGGTATATACCCCCAAAAATTGAAAGCAGGGACTCAAACTGTTATTTGTATACCTCTGTGCACAGCACTTTTATTTACAACCACCAACAAGTGGAAGCAACCTGAACATTCATCACAGATAAATGGTAAACAAAGTGGTGCATACAGACAATGGAATATTACTCAGCCTTAAATAGGAAGGAAATTTTTTTTTTTTTTGGGACAGAGTCTTGCTCTGTTGCCCAGGCTGGAGTGTAGTGGCAAGATATTGGCTCACTGCAACCTCTGCCTCCTGAGTTCAAGCGATTCTCCTGCCTCAGCCTCCACTCATCCTCCAGTGTAGCTGGGACTACAGGCATGCACCACCATGCCTGACAATTTTTTTTTTTTTTTTTGTATTTTTAGTAGAGACGGGTTTTCACCATGTTAGCCAGGATGATCTTGATCTCCTGACCTTGTGATCTGCCCGCCTTGGCCTCCTAAAGTGCTGGGATTACAGGTGTGAGCCACTGTGCCTGACCAACAAGAAGGAAATTCTGACCCATTCTACAACATGGATGAACTTGGAAGACATTATGCTAAGTGAAACAAGCCAGATATGATAGGACAAATACTGTATCATTCCACTTCTGTGAAATAGAGCAGTCAAATTCATACACAGAAAGTAGAAAAGAGATTATCAGGGTCTGGGGGAAGGAGAGGATGGTGAGTTATTATTTAATGGGTGCAGACTTTCAGTTGGGGAAGATAAAACAAAGTTCTGGAGGCTGGGCGCGGTGGCTCAAGCCTGTAATCCCAGAACTTTGGGAGGCAGAAGCGGGTAGATCACCAGAGGTCAGGAGTTTGAGACCAGCCTGGCCAATATGGTGAAACCCCATCTTTAAGAAAAATACAAAAATTAGCTGGGCGTGGTGGCGAGCACCTGTAATTCCAGCTACTCAGGAGGCTGAGGCAGGAGAATCACTTGAACCCAGGAGTCAGAGGTTGCAGTGAGCCGAGATCATGCCATTGCACTCCAGCCTGGGTGACAAGAGCGAAACTCTATCTCAAAAAAAAAAAAAAAAATGTTCTGGAGATGGATAATTGTGATGGTTATACAACACTGTGAATATACCTAATGCCACTGACCTGTATATCTCAAAATAGTTTCTTTTATGTTACTTGCATTTTGCTACAATTAGAAAATAAACGAATGAATGAATGCATGAATGAAGCTTGAGCCCTGGAGATCGTGAGCAATTCACAGAAGTACCTGGATGCTGATGCTGGAACCTGGCCTACTGTTCTTTTCCCTGAGAAAACAATGTTCTCTTTCATTGCCACTTTAAGGGAATAGTGAGACATAATAGGAACCAGAGCCTTAGCTTGAGTTCATATTTGTGACTTACTTGCTGTGTCATCTTGGCACTCTGCTTGGCCTCTCTTTGAATCAGCTTCCTCACCTGTAAAATGGGGATAATGGTACTTACTTCAGTGAATTATTGCAAAGTCCAAGTGGGTGAATAGATGTAAAGGCTTAGAGCAATGCTTGGCTCAGAGAAAGTCCTTTTTAAGTATGAGACATTATTATTATTACTTGAAAGGCATCCAATTTATGCAGCTAGATGCTGCCTTGAGCTTGTCTGAAGAAAGGCTACATATATAGACACAAATAAATAATATAGTTTATCTACCTTGTCAACATAGAGTCTGAGATTCTGTGGAAAACCCAAAGAGGGAAGGAAAAAATTATTTTGCAGAATTACCTGGGTAGGGTATTGTCTTCCTTCCGGATGTCAGAGAAAGGCCCTCTGTCTTCATGGAGGTGAAGTTTTGGAGAAATCCCTAAATTTGAGGGAATTAAATGTCTGTGGTGAGCCTCTAGCCTTCTCCCTCCCTCAGTTTCCCCTAAGTGACCGGGATTTCCTGGCCTTCTGAAAGGCACTCAAAAACCTCTGTAGGCTGGACACAGTGGCTCATGCCTGTAATCCCAATACTGTGCGAGGCCAAGGTGGGTGGATCACCTGAGGTCAGGAGTTCAAGACTAGCCTGGCCAACATGGTGTAACTCCGTCTCTACTAAAAATGACAAAAATTATCTGGGCATGGTGGCGGATGCCAAGATCGTGCCATCGCACTCCAGCCTGGGTGACAGAGTGAAACTCTATCTCAAAAAAAAAAAAAGAAAGAAAAGAAACCCTCCTGTTCCCTTAGCAAACTTGGTCAAGAGGCCCTTGGCTTAGGACGTGTTCCCGTTGCCTGAGGAAAGGCAGGTAGGGGAACTGCGGCTTGCTGGCCACCTGTTACGGCTGAGGTGGGAGGGGGTGGGACCAGCTCCCTAGGGCAGGAACTGACCATGTGTCTGTCCTTACAGATTAAATTTTTGGAGCACCTACTATGTACCTAGCACCGTGCTAGATGTTACATATTCGACAGAGAACCAGATATTCACAACCTGTGTTCTCATGGAGTTTAATTCTAGTAGAGGCAGACAGACATTAATTAAATGTCATGCCAATAATGATTGAATTGTAAATTGGTCTAAGGGCTATGAAGGAGAGATGCAGGGCACATTTCAGAGTGCCTGACCCAGTCTGGAGTGAGAGGAGCTGACACGTGAGCTGGGAGCTGAAGGACGAGGAGGTATTAATCAGCAGAGAGGATTGCAGGAGGTGCAGGGAGGTCGGCCAGGCTCCAGCCCCAGAAGAGAAATTGAGGCTGACGTCATACATCAACCTGGGAGCTAATAGGCTGCCAGGGGTTGGCATGAAAGACCCCCACACTCTGCTGCCTGCTGCAGGAATTGACCTGGGTATCGGCTTAGAGGGGCCTCATCAATAATAACCAGTGCAGGACAGCTATGGAACACACAGAAAAGAAACAGGGCAATGACAGACGTGCCACAATTTTTGCCAACCCTTGGTGTCTCTAGCTAAGATTAGAGAATGTCACGCCTCAAATTTTCACATGCATCTGCATCGTCCAGGGATTTGTTATGCAAATTCTGACTCGGTAACTCGGGAGGGCTGAGGTGGGCCTGGAATTCTGCATTTCTAACAGTTCCCAGGTGATGCCGATGCTGTGGGGCTGCAGATCACATTTTGGGAAACAAAGAGACCCAGGAAGGGACTCAGGGGTGATGATTGATTGTGCCAGTGCATTAGTAAGAATCAAACCTTTGGCGGGGTGCAGTGGCTCACACCTGCAATCCCAGCACTTTGGGAGGCTGCAGTGGGTGGATCGTTTGAGTCCAGGAATTTGAGACCAGCCTGGGCAGCATGGCAAAACCCCATCTCTACTAAAAATACAAAAGTTAGCTGGGCACGGTGGTGCATGCCTGTAGTCCCAGCTACTCGGGAAGCTTAGGTGGGAGGATCACTTGAGCCTGGGAGGTGGAGGTTGCAGTGAGCTGAGATTGTGGCACTGAACTCCAGCCTGGGTGACAGAGCCAGTCCCTGTCTCAAAAAAATAAAATAAAAACTGTCTAGCACTGGTCCCTACCCCTGCACATCATTTGACTCCCTAACCCTGTCTGTACATTAGTATTATTCAGAGGCTTTAAAAAATTCTGATGCCCAGTTCCCACAGCAGATAAACTTAATCAGCTCAGGCGTCTGGGTTTTTTGGGGTTTTGGAAAGCATCTGTATTCTTCAAAGCTCCCAGGTGGCTCTCTTGTGCCAGCTGGGTTGGCCAATCTTTGCCTCTACTGTTCCGTCTCCCTCCCACCCTGCTGTCTGTCTGGAGGCCTCCCAGGCCCCTCTGTGAGAGTGACTGCCAAGGCACCTGGTCTGTGTTCCATAATTGCTTGGCTTTCTGCAGCTGTAGCATCAAATCGGCTAATTGGATCTGCTGGTGAGATGAGATGGGTGGGGAGGCGCGGCAGGGAATGGATGGGAGGGCTGGAGGGCAGCGTGCCAGCCTCTTGCTTGGAAAGACCCCAGGTCAAATGGGCAGTGGAGGATGCTCTTTAAAGGGGTTGGAGGCCAGGCACGGTGACTCACATGTGTAATTCCAGTACTTTGGGAGGCTGAGGCAGAAGAATAGTTTGAGTACAGGAGTTCAAGACCAGCCTGGGCACATAACAAGACCCCATTTCTACAGAAAAATTTAAAAATTAGCTGAGCATGGTGGTGCACACCTGTCATCCCAGCTACTTAGGAGGCTGAGGTGGGAGGACCACTGAGTTCAGGAGGTCGAGGCCGCAGTGAGCTAGAATCATGCTGCTGCACTCCAACCTGGGCAACAGAGTGAGACCCTGTCTCAAAGAATAAATTTAGTTAAAAAGTGTTGGAGTTTGGGAAGCAGGACAGTGGAGAGGCAGATGATCTCCAGCAGAGAAGAAAAGAAGAAGCAAATTTGAATGGGCCAGAGCATTCTGAGAGAGCCTGAAATTCTCTCGAGATCGAGAGATGTATAGGCTTGTTCCAGGGCACAGATGCTTCCCTGCAGCCCCACCCCAGCCACAGCCCACCCATGACACACCTTCTGTCTGCAGCCATGCAGCAGCCTCTGTCTGTTCCCCTTCTAGTCTGACTTAGTGAGCACCAGACCCAGCTTTGCCTCCTAGAGAGGGGGTTGCATGGCTATTCAGAGTATGGATTGGAGTGAGCTAAAGTTTGGTTCAAATTTCACCTTTTGGCCAGTCACAGTGGTTCACACCTCATACCTATAATCTTAGCATTATGGGAAGCCGAGGCAGGAGGATTGCTTGAGGCCACATAGTGAGACCTTATCTCTACCAAAAATTAAAAATTACCTGGGCATAGTGGTGCATGCCTGTAGTCCCAGCTACTCAGGAGGCTGAGGTGGGAGGATCGCTTGAACCTGGTAGTCCAAGGCTGCAGTAAACTATGGTCATGCCACTGCACTCCAGCCTGGGGGACAGTGTGAGACCCTGTCTCAAAAAACAAAAAACAGAAAAAGAAAGAAAGAAAAAAAGGAAGGAAGAAATTCACCATTGTCACCTAGCAAGTGTATGGATATTGGGCAAACTATTCTTTTGATGGATCTCAGGTTTCTCCTCTGTTTTAAGCTTTCAATCTCAATTTTTATTTTATATATTTATTTTTACCTTTCCTCTGATGCTGAAAATCTCACTATTATATAAAAAGCTTTACAAAGTGCCTTGTGCATTTAGTTCTCAATAAATGCCAAATATGATTGATGATGATAATGATCATATAATTGATGGACTCTGTCATAGAAGAGCAGGCCCTGGAATTACACAGACTTGAGTTTGAATCTTGGCCCCATGATGAATCAGCTGTGTGACCTCAAGCAAGTGACTCTGCCTCTCTGAACTCCAGCTTCTTGTTGTGTAAAATGTAGCAATCATTCTTATTATGGGGATCAAAGGCAAATCAGCCTGTGGGCCCATCCATAAGTGGCCACTTGGAAAATTGTATCTGTTTTAATCACTGCAGTCTGTGAAAGAGTTGAAATGCTGGTGCTTTGAAGGTATTTAATAGCTCAGCCCAGCAGCCGGTGGTTGTTGCCCCAGTATCTCCCTCACCTGTTCACCATCACCCCAAAGCTGTCAGCTGGTATGTCTGGGAGCCAGGAATTGACACCAAATCTGTGCCAACCCAGATGCAGAACCAGGCCGGTTTGTGCTCCCTGAAGTTCCTTGGGATTGGCAGTATGGGGAGATAGATCAGAGCAAGACCTGGCAGTAGGCACTAGCGCCAGACTAGTCACAGGAAGTGAGCTGCAGAGTGAAGGGATTAAAGCCAGAGGACCACAAAAGTAAGCCTCTGGGAGCCACAGTATGAGGAGAATTATAGAGGGGAAGAACTTAAGAAGGAATTCCATAAAACTGCATATGTACTACTGGACTCATCTCCAAGCTACACAAGTGGATATTATTCTAAACAGTCCACTAAAGACACTGAAAACTGAACTATAGGGTGGCTCAACACCTAGATCCCTAGGGGACACATCTGAGGGGCAGATATGAATAGCATTGCAAAGCCTTTGAAAACTAAACTGACATCAGAATAACAGCAAACAGAAGGCAGGCTAGACCTTGTAGCCTGAACTTTTCCTTGTCAATTTCTTAAAAAGTCAACATGTTTAATAGGATTTAAGTAAGACCTAGAGTCTCATAATATTAAAAATGTCCAGGATACAACCTCAAATGACTTGATTTACAAAGAACTAGCAAAATCTGGTGAATTCTTAGAGAAAGTGCAATCAACAAATGCCAACCACAAGATGGCCCAGATGTTGGCATTATCAGATGAAGACTTCAGAGCAGCTATTATAACTATGCTCCAAGAAGTAAGGGTGAACCCTCTTGAAAAGAATGGTGAGGTAGAAGATGTCAGCAGATCAACAGAGAAATCGAAGATGTTAGAATTACATGGAAATTTTAGAACTGAAAAATACAATCACTGAAATAAAATATTCACTGGATGGATTCAATAGCAGAATGGAGATGACAGAGAAAGGTGTTAGTGAGCTTGAAGACAGATCCAGGGAAATTATGCAGTGGAGAGTGAAAAGATCAGGAGGAAAGAAGAAGGTGGGAAGACCTATGGAGAAATATCAACAAGTCTAATGTTCATGCCGTATGAATTCCAGAACATTTATGTCACATGAATCCCAGAAGGAAAGAAGAAAAAACATTGGGGAGCATTGGCGTGGAGGTGGGTGACTCACCCCAGACAACCCCTGGGTTCCTTACCAGATTGCTGGGCTCCTGGCTCAACCAAACCACTCTTGTTCTTCCCTTCTCAGAAAACATTAGCAACTCATGGGGAAGCTGTGTAGCACCACAGTCAGTCAGCCAGAGCTGGCTTCTGTGCGATTGTGGGCAAGTTGCTTTACCACTCTGAACCTCAGTTTTCTTGTCTGAACAATAGGGATGGTAATACTTCTATTTATCATAAACCTCCTGTGTGTTCATTTTCTCATTTAACCTTTCAACAAACGTATAAGTTATGATCTATTTTATGGTCATTTTTCAGTTGGGGAAACTCGAAGCTTAGGGACGGGAAGTGCAACAAGTAAAGCCAACTGCAGAGTGAGAGAACAGTTCACCCAAAACTGCCCTCACTTCAGATACCAGCTGTACGTTCTGGGGTCCCTAGGACCACCTCCCTTCAGAAGAGTAGCTATAAATTCAGGGTCTCTATGACCTCCCTCAGGTTCAGTAATTTGCTAGAAAGGCTACTAGAACTCAGGAAAGTGCTACTTATGACTACAGTTTTATTACAGCAAAAGGGTGCAAGTTAAAATCAACCCAAGGAGGAGATGCACAGGGCAGAGTCCAGGAGGGGTCAAACTCTGAGGCTCTAGTCATCTATCTGCCTTGTAAGTCACAGACAGCATGACCTCCACTCGGTCACTGTGTATGACAATATACACGGTATAGCCAGCCAGGGAAGCTCACCACACCTTTGACATCCAGAGTTTTTACTGAGCCTCAATCACATACTGCTCAGGTGGCTGATCTTAGGTCTCTATCCCCTCCCAGAGGTCTGGCTAATACCTTTTATGATCAGTTTCTCCAGAAGTCTGAATTGATCCTATGTAGTTCTAGAGCCCCCATCATAAATCACATTGCTAGGCTATACAAGAGCCAAAGCCCCCAGATAGACAAAGATTCTCTTCTTAGGCAGAACATTACAGAGACCTAGAGATCATTTCCTAGGAGCCAAAGACAAAGGCTAGGCCTCTTTTTGGGTAAGATTACTTTTTCACTGTTTAGGTAGTAACTAGTAACCTGCGCAGAGTCATCCAGCTGGTGAGTGGTTGAGCTGAGCTTCCAACTAAAGCTGCTTGGTTCCAAAGCCCTTCTCACTCACTGTTAACCACAACATTGATGTTCCTGTGAATCAACTGGGGGTCTTGTTAAAATGCAGTTTTTGATTCCATAAGCCTGGGGAGGCACCCGAGTATCTGTATTCTAATAAGTTCCAGGTGACACCTGTGCTGGTTTGAGACCCATACTTTTGAGGCAGGAGGTGGGACTTGGACACCGGACCAAATTGAAGGCTAGCTAAAATAGGGATGAGGGAAAACAGGTTTTCATAAGATGCCCACCAGTGCACCATGTCAGTTTACCATTGCCATAGCAACGCCTGGGAGTTACCGTCCCTTTCCACAGCAATGACCCGATAACCCAGAGTTACCACTCTTTTCCTAGAAATTTCTGCATAACCCACCTGTTAATGTACATGTAGTTAATTAATCTACATGTAATTAAAGTAGGTATAAATATGATTACAAAACTGCCCTGAGCTACTACTCAACACACTGCCTATAGGTAGCCCTGCTCTTCAGGAGCAGTCACAGAGCTGTCATGCTCCTGCTTCAATAAAGCTGTTTTCTTCTACCCTACCACCGGCTCACCCTTCAATTCTTTCCTGGGCAAAGCCAGGAACCCTCGTGGACTAAGCCCCACTTTGGGGGCTCACCTGCCCTGTTTCACTTTGAATAGCTGGGAGACCCTTCCTCTGTTCTCCCGTGTCACCCTAATATGGCCAGAGTGGGGCTAGGGGACTGTGAGTTTGCAGAAATATCGGGGGGAGATCAAGTAGAGCCTGTAGGATAAGAAGTTGGTGGTTTTTCCTAAGTGCATTGAGTAGTCTTTGGAGGATGTTAACCAGGGAAGTGATGTGGCTCAGAAAATATTTGAAAAATATCCTTCCAGCTATTGATAGGAGAATCATCTGAAAGACCACTGTGTTGATGGCAGCTTGGATTGGAGAGGTGGAAGAAGGGTTTCAGAGAAGTCAGTCACTGGATTATAATGTTGGAGGTAGGATCAGCAGAACTTGCTGATGGATCAGATGTAAAGGATGATTCCTTGTCTTGGCCAAGTTACTAATCTCTTCTGAATCAGGATTTCTTGTCTCTAGCTCTCAGTTCCTGCCTCACAGGCTGTTGTGGGGACAAAAGGACATGATGCTTAATGGGCTCAGTGCAGTGCTTGGCATAAAGCAGGGCCTCAGTTGATTGTGGCATTGAACCTGGATATGGGCAGAGGCTAGAACACCAGCCGGGAGGTCAGGAGATGGAAGCATAGACCTGACCTGTCACCCTGGGGTTCTCCTGGTAAAGCCCCCAGTAGCACTCCGACCTCAATTTCTCCTCCTGAGAACTCTTTGAGTCTGCCAACATCCACCAGGTGGTAGAACTTGGCTGGGTCTTATACATTCATTTTGGGTTCCAGTGGCAGCCTTTGAAGACCGGGCTGGCTGCCAGGGCTCCTGAGGGTTTTTATTTCACTTGAATGGCTGTTTAATGACTTTGGTGCCTTTGGATGGAACCTCGTTCCAGGCAGATCCCCATGGGGGAGAGCATCGGGGAGCTGAGGGTTTATCCAACCACATGTGTGCCTGCAGGGCCTGAGCTACACTGAGGGGCCAGCCGAGGCCAGGTTTCAGGCTTGCTTTGTGCCTCAGTGCTGGGAAGATGCAATCTTGTGCTCAGAAGCTAGGGCTGGCACCTGGGTAGGTTCAAAATGAAGACTTATGCATGAAATCAAATCAGAAACCAAGAGTATGCTTCCAGACATCCCTTCTATCCATCACCTCATTCTGACTTCCCCAACCCAGAGCTGCCAGTGCAGCAGAATGCTTAACTTTTAAAATGTCAGGGCCTGGCCAGGTGCCGTGGCTCATACCTGTAATCCCAGCACTTTGGAAGGTCAGGGCAGGAGGACTGCTTGAGGTCAGGAGTTCAAGACCAGTGTGGGCAACATAGAAAGACTCCTTCTCTATAAAAAATAAATGAAAAAAAATTCGCTGGACATATGGTGGCACGTGGCTACTTAGGAGGCCAAGGCGGGAAGATCACTTGAGCTCAGGAGTTGGAAGCTACAGTAAGCTATAATCACACTACTGCACTCCAGCCTGGACAACAGAACAAGACCCTGTCTCAAAATTAATTAATTAATTAAACATTTAAAATATATGTATAATAAAATTTTAAAATGCCACGGCCTGCAGGACACAGCCTCTGGTGTCACCTATCTGCCTACATTTCGAGGAAACCTTCAGCTTTAATGAAAATAGCTTTGCCTTAGAAATCAGAAAACTAGACTGCCAGTTTAGTGCTGTATCATTTTGAGCAGAACCTTTTAATCTCTTTGAGCCTCTAGTTTTCTTCCATCCGATGCATATAAAATCTGTCGCAGGGTTGTTCATGCAGTATTTGACGATAATAATGGCAGACACTTAAATAGTGCTTCCTGTGTGGCAGGCACTGCTCCAAGTATTTCAAATGAAATAACTCATTTAATCTGCATAGAAACGCTATGACATAGTGTTATGGGATCACTGGGGGTGCTGCTTTTCTGGCCGGAAACCTCTGTGACTGGTGGCACCTTTGCCTGAGTTTTGCTTGGACCCACTGGGTCCACTCATCCTTGCAGGCTGTGCTCAGCTCACGCTACCAGGCTGGATCCCATGCCTCTGAAGAGACTGGAGTGGAGCAGCGAGGGTTATGTGAGCAAGCGAGCATGGGGTTCATCCACTGCACAGTCAGGCACACCAGCCACTGCAGTGGGGCAGGCAATTGGAGGTGCCAGCATGGGTGCCAGCTCACTGTGAGGCTGCGGCTGGACCAGGCTCACCACAAGCAGCTTGAATGGCTGGCACCAGGAAACAGAGTGGTGCCCAGAAGCTTGGAGACACCAGGAACCACAGGGCCCCAAAGGGGGAGTCACAGCCTGGCTCAGGGAACTCCCAGTGCTGGGCCCTAGGCAGGGCTGCAGCTCTCCTGTCCTTCTCTCTTCTCTCTTCTGTCCTTGTTGCCCATAACATGGCAGACAAGGGGTGTGTTTCAGCCCTGCTTGTGTTACAACTCTTTTAGCCCTGCCATTTGGCAAGGCCTGAGTTCTTGTCCTGCATCCAGGAAGAAGGCGGTATGCAGACAAGTGGAGGGTGAGCAAGATGAAGAGGAGCTTAATTGAGCAATACAACAGCTCAGAGGGAAGTGTAGCACGTAGATCCTCTCCTAACCAGGGTGTCCCCATGAGTGTTCAGCTCTCCACAAAGCGGGTAGTTCCTCTCTGCTAGGGAGGTCATCCCAATAAGTGTTCAGCTCTCAGCAGAGAGGGTATCTCCTCTCTGCTAGGAAGGTCATTCTGACAAGTGTCCAGCTGTCAGCAGAGAAGGTAGTTCCTCTGGACAACATGGTGAAACTCCATCTCTACTAAAAATACAAAAAAATGTTAGCTGGGCATGGTGGCAGGCTGAGGCAGGAGAATGGCTTGAGCCGGGGAGGCGGAGATTGCAGTGAGCCGAGATCGGCCATTGCACTCCAGCCTCGGCAACAAGAGTGAAACTCCATCTCAGAAAAAAAAAAAAAAAGTCATCAGGACCTGGATTCCCATCCTGCTCTACCACTGGACCACAAACTGGGTCCCAGGTGGGTCTCCTCCTGTCACTGGGATTTGATACCTTGTTCTGCACGAAGATTCCAGACAAATGCCACAGTGACCCACAGTATAGGTTAAGGAATAGACTCTGTTGGTAAGGAAAAGGCCTGTAGGACAGGCATTGGCAAGAAAGGAAGAGGCTTGAATTCCCTCTACCTAACCACCATCCTTTTGAGAGATGCACTGGGGCCAGATGCTGCAGGTCTGTGGTGTGCGTCTGATTTCTAGGGCCAGGACTTTGTACCCACCATCCCACCATTTTATAGGGCAAGGGTGAGCAGGAAGCCATGTCAGTGGGGCAGGTGGGTTAGCACCAGTGACCAGAGACCTTAGGGCTCATGGGAAATTACAGCTCCCTCTTTCCAGGGGAGGAAGCCCCCCAGCATAGGGGGAGAGCTGGTCCCAGACAGTTTGTGGTCCAGACGTCTAGCCTAAGCTCCCAGAGCTTCTTTTGGACAATTCTCCTCATTGTATGTACACCCTGAGCCTCTGTCAATTTATCTGGAAAATGACAGCATCTCACAACCTTCTTCCTAGGCTGCTGTGAGGATGGAATGGGATTGTGCATACACAGGGCCATAGGGCCTCTACGTGTGGGCTACTGCTCTTTAAGTGACATTACTGTTATTCAAATCATATTTGAACCGAGCACGGTGGCTGATGCCTATAATCTCAGCAATTTGGGAGGCTAAGGCGGCAGATCATTTGAAGTTGGAAGTTCGAGAGCGGCCTGGCCAACATGGCAAAACCCCCATCTCTACTAAAAATGCAAAAATTAGCTGAATGTGCTTGCTTGAACCCAGGAGGCAGAGGTTGTAGTGAGCTGAGATCGTGCCACTGCACTCTAGCCTGGGCGACAGGCAAGACCGTCTCAAAGCAAAACAAAAAATCTTGTTTGAGACATCTTTTTGAAATTACCTCGAGAGCCTGCCCCACGTTGAAAGAAAACATAAATGTGGCAGAATTCTTCATCCTTTGATATGAGATATATATGGTTTTTGTTTGTTTTGAGACAGGATCTCGCTCTGTCACCCAGGCTGGAGTGCAGTGGCACCATCTCAGCTCACTGCAACCTCTGCCTCCTAGGCTCAAGCAATTCTCCCACCTCAGCCTTCCGAGTTGTGGGACTGCAGGTGCACACAAGCATGCCTGGCCAATTTTTGTACTTTTAGTAGAGTCAGGGTTTCACCATGTTGCCCAGGCTAGTCTCAAACTCTTGAGCTCAAGTGATCTGCCTGCCTTGACCTCCCAAAGTCCTGGGATTCCAGGAGTGAGCCACCATGCCTGGCTGAGACATATACATTTTTTAAAAATAACTTGAAGTCATGGAAAGCTGAATGATTCATCTAGATTAAGCTCAGCAGCACCTTTAAAAAATTAGAAATGAAGCATCATTCTAAAGAAATGAGGCTGATTTTTTGGGGTGTTTTGAAGAGGATTCTATTTCGCAACTTAAGGTTTGCATGAGGCACTTACTCTAAACCGGTGAATCTTAAACCCAGCTACACATTAGGGTCACCTGGGAAAACTTTTAAAAGTTGGGGTGGATGTTTGGGTGGCACCTCCAGAGAGTGTGTCAATTGGCCAGGAATATCCCCTCCCCCATCACTATAGTCTAAAAAGCTCCCTAGGTGGTTATAATGTGTAGTCCTGCAGAGAACCAATGCTAAACTCCAGCATGCCTCGGAATCACCCACAGAGTTGTTAAAACAGATTACTGAGCCCTTGCCCAAGAGTTTCTGATTTGGTATAGCTGAGTGGGCTTGAGAATTCACAATTCTAACAGGTTTCCAGATGTTGCTGATACTGCTGGTGTGGAGACCACACTTTGGGAACCACTGCTTTAGATAGACCAGAGGTCGGTAAACTACAGCTCACTCCCTGGTTTTGTAAATAAAGTTTTATTGGAACACAGCCATGTGCATTCATCAACATATTGTGGCTGCTTTCTGCTTATTGGAACACAGCCATGTGCTTTCATCAACATATTGTTGTGGCTGCTTTCTGCTAGTGTAGCAAAGTTGAGTGCTTCCAACAGAGGCCATAGCGGCCCTCAAAGCCTAAAATACTTACTCTCTGGGCCTTTATAGAAAAAGTATGTTGGCCTGGCATGGTGGCTCATGCTTGTAATCCCATGACTTTGAGAGGCTGAGGTGGGAGGATTGCATGGGCTCAGGAGTTCAAGATAATCCTCTGGGGTTGTGGGACCCCTTTCTTTATGCCTCAGTGTGGAGACTCAGCCACGTGTAGCCTGCACTGAAGGCTGGGCAATAAAGTGAGACCCTGAATCTACAAAAAAAAAAAATTAAAAATTGTTTTTAATTAGCCAGATGTGGTGGTGTATGCCTGTAGTCCCAGCTACTTGGGAGGCTGAGGCAGGAGGATCACTTGAGTCCAGGAGTTTAAGATTGCAGTGAGCTATGATCAGGCCACAGCACTCTAGCCTGGGCAATGGAGCAAGACCCTACCACTTAAGAAAAGAAAAGAAAGAGAAAAATCGTGTCTACCCTGGCCCTAGAGAAACACCTCTGGACTTTCTTTTTTTTTTTTTTTTGAGATGGAATTTCGCACTTGTTACCCAGGCTCGAATGCGATGGTGCGACCTTGGCTCGCTGCAACCTCTGCCTCCCGGGTTCAATGATTCTCCTACTTCAGCCTCCCGAGTAGCTGGGATTACAGACGCCCACCACCACACCCGGCTAATTTTTTGTATTTTTAGTAGAGATGGGGTTTCGTCATGTTGGCTAGGCTGGTCTTGAACTCCTGACCTCAGGTGATCCACCTTCCTTGGCCTCCCAAAGTGCTAGGATTACAGGGGTGAGCCACCGTCCCTGGCCTTCTTCCAATTCTTTATTTCTTCTTTCCAGGGAAGAAGTGACTTACATGATTGAGAACATAATGAGTATGCATCTAGAGGTCCCAGTCTCTGCGGGATGGGACTAAGTTGTTAAAATCTTCTTAATCTCGTCTTCTTTCTGGGATCTGCCTGCCCACCATAGGCACCATCCTCTGCAACTCCCTCAGGGAGCCTGCTTGGCAGGCTTCACCTTGCAGGGACAAACCTGCACAGTTATGATCAGAGAGGTTTAAATAAAGAAGAGGAAATAGTAGGATCAGGCCCCTTTCTGCAACCCAGCTAAGCCACCAGTCATCCCATATTTTGATTCTGCATGAAATTCTGCCCATGAGATTTACTTGGGGAGCATTTGAAAACCACTGGCACCGAGCCTCCACCCCCAAACCAATCGACAGAATCTCTTGGGGATAAAGCTGGGCACAGAAGGGGGGGAGATCTGATTTATTATCCCCTAAAGACAAAAATGAAATTGGAAGATAACATAACATTGTAACAATATCACCAGACTTGCTCAGGTGCTCATGGTGAACCTGAAATTTGATTCCAGACCTTCTGCAGGCCTTACCTCATCCCCAAAGCTCATGACATAGATGAAATATTGTAACTAGCTCTGTAGACAGTTTGCAGTGAACATTTCCCCCCAAGCGATGCCAGCATCTCTGAAACACACGTAGAGATGACCCTCAGTCAGATGTATACATTTTGGTTGTTCATGTCAAAACAAGCACATTGCTTTATAGTCACACCTTTAAATGCTTCTTCTCATTGGTGTGATTCACACATGGATATGAAAGTGATGCTTCAACTCATATGTCTTCTTCAGTGCAGGCTGCACATGGCTCAGTCTCCACACTGAGGCATAAAGAAAGGGGTCCCACAACCCCAAAGGAAGTTTAAAAGAAATTTCAACCTTGACTTTCATCTCTTGAGGAAAGAGAAAGGGATCTAATTCATAAGCCGAAGCAACATTTCTCACAAGTTTCTTCTCTACTCCCCTGTTTCTCTCCCCTTAAGTTTGCTCTATTTTTTTTTTTTCCTGTGCTGAGCTCCCAAGCTCTGTCTAGCTCAGTGGAGGCGACTTTCCTCCCTCCTGCTCCTGAATCTCCCAGCTCCCCCCCCTCCTTACCCTGTAGATCCACGTAGTCTTTTGAGTCTCAATGGCTTTCCTTTGGTTCGGAGAGAGGGGAGGATTCGGTTTTAATGAAGGGAACTCCCATCATTGCTGTTTTTCTTTTAGGCAGAGGTTTTCTACCTCCACGCTTATATTGACATTTGAGGCCAGATTATTCTTCACTGTAGGGCCTGTAAGATAGTGAGCAGCATCCATGAGCTCCACCTGTGAGATGGCAGCAGCAGCCCCTCCCTCTAAGACATGGCAATAAAAAACGCCTCCAGATTGGTGGGGCAAAATTGGTCCCTGTTGAAAACAACTGCATTAAAAAATTCAGGCAGGGCACAGTGGCTCACACCTGTAATCCAATACTTTGGGAGGCCAAGGAGAGTAAGATTGCTTGAAGCTGGGAGTTCAAGATCCACTTGGACAACATAGCGAGACCCCATGTCTAAAAAAAAAAAAATTAATTAGCCAGGCATGGTGAGGTGCCCCTGTAGTCCCAGCTACTCAGGAAGCTGAGGCAGGGGGATCATTTGAGCCTAGGAGGTTGAGGCTGCAGTGAGCTATAATCACGTCATGCCACTGCACTCCACTGCACTCTCTTAAGATAAAAATTAATAATTCATTCTAAGCCAATATTGCCTGCAGACCAGGACAAAGAGGGCTTCTACCTTGGGCCTCATGCTCTAAATGGGAGGAGGCAAGAAATTCATGGAGTGATGAGTCCAGGCATCAAGGAGCCCACATCTTCCTTTCTAGATCATCTCCAAATACGGGGAACCCAGAATTTCCCACCCACATAGCCAAAGCCTATTTCCAGGGCCTGCTCAGGGCGAGTCTAGGTCACTCCTCAGGAAGATGTACCATGCTGCCAGTGTGTGCCCTCTAGGCTCCAGAAAATAATAAAATAGTGGTCATAACAGTACATACCTCATAGATTTGTTGCGTGGATTAAATTTGTGTATTGAAATCCACAGGACAGGGCTGGTATGTGATAAGCACTATAGAAGCATTGGGTAGTATCGTTGTATTTTTCATATCAAGAGTCCCTAAACATAGGACATCTTCCTTCCTTATCTGCTGCTTGACTGTACAGGCAGCCGCCCATTCAAACGTTGGAGCCAATCTTGAGTGTGCTGGCCCTTAGAGAGATGGCATGAAGGGCCCCAACGTGGTGCCTTTATGAGGATTTTCGTGGGATTTTCCAGGGCCATTCTGACTGTTGGCCTTTTCCCTTATATGGTGGTTGAGGTTTAAGTTCCCCTTCAAACACACACACACACACACACACACACACACACACACAGCCGATAAGTCTCTATTACCCAATCTGGTCCTTGTCACATGGGAGGGTCAAGGGAAGTAGGAAATGAGTGAGACTCTTTTTTTTTTTTTTTGAGACAGGGTCTTACTCTTTCAACCAGGCTGGAGTGCAGTGGTGTGATTATGGCTCACTGCAGCCTCAACTTCCCGGGCTCAAGCAGTCCTCCCACCTCAGCCTCCCAAGTAGCTGGAACCACAGGCATGCACCTCCACGCCCAGCTAATTTTTAAATTTTTTGTAGAGACAGAGTCTCACTATGTTGCCCAGGCTGGCCTTGAATTCCTGGGCTCAAGCGATCCTCCCACCTTGGCCTCTCAAAGTGCTGGGATTACAGGCATGAGCCACTGTGGCATGGGCTCGGTCTCTTCTTTTTTGAGATAAGGGAAGAAATTATGCTGAACTTTGAGTTTCAGTTTCTACTGTGCCTCATGCTGGCTGGGTGGCTTTGGGCACGCAGCCTCTTAACTTCTCTGAGCCTCATGTTTCCCATCTGCAAAATGGTGATAAAAATAGGGCTGTGATATGGATTTAGGTTTCAAAAAGAAAAACAACAACATACATAAAGTGCTTTTCTCAGTTCCTGATACACAGACCTCAGGATTTGCTATGACTGATTTTTAATTTTTATAATACAGTTCTCTGAATTGTCATTATGACTGTTGGAAGGAAAAACATGAAAAAAAAGTTCTGTCCCAGCAGCTGCTGTGAATCACAAAGTGAACCACAAAAGCTTGAAAAACATCACCCTTAAGTCACAGACGAAACTTCTTAGCACCAAAGAAATGTCATAGCTAAAAAAGAACTCAATGTCTACATATACCCGCCCATTGTATAAAGGGGGAAACTGAGGCCCAGGGAAGGGATATGATGTACCCTGTTTTGAGGAAAAACCCGTAAAAGCTTCTAGGTTTCTGAAAGAAGAAAAAAAGAGAGAGTGTTACAGTGAGAAGAGGTTTTGCAAAAGTGTTTTTGAAAAGAGAATGAAGACCACCTGTGTTGCAGTGTGTCAGTGCTGTACTGGGGGAAGAAAAGGGGAAGAAGCGGGCCTGTGTAGACTGCTTTGAGTCTCCTCCAACAGTTAGGACAGCTCATGGATAACCTGATGGATTGTGAGGACCCCTTGATGATGAGAAAGTAGGAAGGACTGTGAAATAGTCCAGGGTGGGTCTTGCTGATTTTGTGCATTTTTTCTTTTCAGAAATAGGGGAGCATCTTAACTAAGCACCAAAGAGGTAGATTTCAGGGTACAGTGATGAGGTTTTGGGGTTCCAGCTGTAATCTGGGGGTGTCCCTGCACTGTGCTCTCAGACTCAGAGTTGCATACGGGAGCAGTGAGAGCCTAGAGCACAGACCAGCCTCCTTCATTACCTTGTGAACCAAATATGCAAAATGAGAAGCTGTCGAGTCTGCTCCCATCCGTGAAGATGTTTTTTTTTTCCTTGTCATTTGCAGTGTTTATTACACCCACATTCTAAGTCATCCAGCTTCCCTTCCAGAACCGTCTGCCTTGGCAAACTAAGTTAACGACCAAAGAATTTAGCTTTTATGGTGGAGAACAAATCCGTTTTTACAGCAAATATCAACAAGTGAAAGCTCAACTTGTCCCTGATTCATTCAGGGCCCTTAGGTTTTGACTGGAGCAGTGAGTGATCTCCCTTAACCCACTAAACCTCAGTCTCCCCAGCTGTGAAATGAGCCAGTGAAAGCAACCCCGTAAAGCACTTCTTATATATGGGACGTGGAGGGCAGGAAGGGTGGCGATTGTGCCCCCAGGGTACATCTGGCAATGTCTAGAGATACTTTTGGTAGTCACAAGGGAGATAGAGGATGCCAGGCACGGTGGCTCATGCCTGTAATCCCAGGAATTTGGGAGGCTGAGGTGGGCGAATCACTTGAGATCAGGTGTTCGAGACTCACCTGGCCAACATGATGAAACCAAACCCCGTCTCTACTAAAAATACAAAAATTAGCCAGGCATGGTGGTGCATACCTGTAATCCCAGCTACTCAGGAGGCTGAGGCAGGAGAATCGCTTGAACCCAGGAGGTAGAGGTTGCAGTGAGCCGAGATCGCACCACTGCACTCCAGCCTGGGCAACAGAGCAAGACTCCGTCTCAAAAGTAAGATAAAATAACAGGGGAGATAGAGGAATTGCTAGTGATATTTGGTGTAGGGTGTTAAAGTGCTCAGGACAGCACCGCACAACATAGAATGATCTGGCCCATAATGTCAGCAGCATCCAGGGTGAGAAGTCCTGCTCTAGAGGCTTGATGTGATGATTAAATGAGTCAATCCATTGATGTGCTTAGCCCTGGACCTAACACAGAGTAGATGCTTAATAAACTGCTCTTTATCCCGGGCCCCCCAAAGCCTGACCTTTGAGCCCTGGTGGGTGCCTCCCACCATATTTTTGTTTCCTGGTTGTGTTTCCACAACTTGAATTGCTGTGGTATGGTAGAAATAGACAGCTACGTTGATAACTCTTTACAAGTTGGGTCTCAAATTCCTAAAAGTGGAATAGGCAGGGTGTGTCCACGCGTTGTTTGAGGAAGGGAGCTGGACTTCCGTGCACTTGCCTGTCCCCAGAGGGTAGCCTTAGGGCGCTGGAGATTCAGCCAAGTCCAGAAGAGAAAACATTAGCGCAAGGTACTGTGCAAGGTGTCACTCTTTAATCACTGGGGGAGGAGAACTAAAAAGCATTTTGTGAGAGTCAGGTTTCCACTTGCTGATCACTTTCCCCTTAAGCTTTAAACAAGGCTTAACATTTTTAACTGTGTTTGATACCAGATTTTTCATACTTCCTTTGATCCATTCAGCAGAACATTCTAATGGGTTCATGATCATAATTATAAAAATAAATGATCACACTGCAAATAGCCACCAGCCCTGTGAAAGAGGAAAATATTATTTGCCCCTTCACCAAATGGTCCCATTCTATTGTAGCTTCTTGAGTTCTTGTATCTGTCTGGTACTCAAAATCCACTATATTAAGTTACTCCACATGGGGAAACCAGATGACTGAGTTCATTTGAATTATGTCTAAATCCATGAGCAATAAATAGGTTCTTAGAGAAAGCCCTCTTCATGGATTTTGTGCAGAGACTTTGTGACATCAATTCTGACTGTTTCAAAGTGTGTGTGTGTGTGTGTGTGTGTGTGTTTTTGCCACACTCCAGATTGTATAGGTTGTTGAGAAATTGCTTCCAGATGACTAAGGTACACTTAGAGTATGTACATTTTGTAAACCAAAAAGTATCTGAGACAATTGCAATTGGTTTAGGAGTTTATCTTACCAAGGTTAAGGCCCTTCCCATGAGACAGCCTCAGGAGGTCCTGAGGACGTGTGCCCAAGGTAGTCAGGCTACAACTTGGTTTTATACATTTTAGGGAGACAGAAAACGTCAATCAATACATGTAAGAGGTACATTGCTTCAGTTCGGAAAGGCAGGACAGCTGGAAGCAGGGGTTCGGGAATGTGTGTGTGGAGAACTTCCAGGTCATAGGTGGATTCAAAGATTGGCAAATTGGTTATTATCTAAAGACCTGAAATCAATGTCTAAATTACAATAAAGGGTTTTGGACACCAAGGGTTTATCATGCAGATAAAGCTTCTAGGTAGCAGGCTTCAAAGAGAATAGATTGTAAATGTTTCTTATCAGATTTAAAGAGTCTGTTCTGGCTGGGTGCATTGGCTCACACCTGTAATCCCAGAGGCCAAGGTGGGAAGATCACTTGAGCTCAGCAGTTAGAGACCAGCCCAGGCAACATGGTGAAACCCCATCTCTACAGAAAATACACACACACAAAATTAGCCAGACATGGTGGTGTACACCTGTGGTCCCAGCTACTTGGGAGACTGAGATAGAAGGATCACTTGATCCTGGGAGGCAGAGGTTGCAGTGACCTGAGATCATGCCACTGCACTTCAACCTGGGTAACAGAGTGAGACTCCTATCTCCCAAAATTGAAAAAATTTAAAAAAAAAGAGTTGATCAGTCTTAAGATCTGCATTGATGTTAATGGTGGCATGTCTGACTTCCCCTTCCCAAATGGCCTGAACTAGCTTTTCAGGTTAACTTTGGAATGCCCCTGGCCAAGAGGAGGGTCCTGTCAGATGGTTAGAGAGCTTAGAATTGTATTTTTGGCTTACATTCTCCAGAAATATTTTAGTGACTACATTAAAAGGAGTCCCCCATAACCATCAGTAGGAACATTTGGTGGAGGTGCTTTACAACAAAATTTTCAGTTGTGAGTGTTTCTAAAGAGAAGAAATTTAGGAATATGGTTATAAGGAATTGGCTTCATACACAGGTTGTTCAAATACTGCAAGTTTTATCACCAATTACCTATGTTACTTGGTTTCCTTACCTACAACCTGGAGAGGGCTGGGTTATCTGACCGACTGTCCCTAAGTCCCTTTCTGGATTCTACATGTCTAATCTTTAAAGAAAAAAAAATTGTAGAAACAGGGTCTGGCTATGTTGCCCAAGCTGGTCTCTAACTCTTGGGCTCAAGTGATCCTCCCACTTTGACCTCCCAAAGTACTGGGATTACAGGTGTGAGCCACTGCACCTGGCTCCTTACATGTCTAGTTTTAATTCTCTATTTTCTGCAATACACTTCTTAGAATTTACAGTGATGGCAATCTTGATACTCTCCCAGGCAACTTTTCTGCTAGAAATCATTAGTTATCTTCAGCTTCACTTTATTATAGTTTGCGTTTTAAATTTTGGGTTTTTAAAAAAATAAGAGTGTTCAGAGTGCCATAACTTTACCAAGTGATTTGCAAGTGCCAATGCCTGCTAATTAACTCAGATGGCCCTGGCAGGAACTGCTTCCCATCAGAAAGGCTGAATCACTTAAGAGCTCCCACCTTTCAGGGCCAAGTGATTCACCAGCCAAGTTACTTTACAAATTGGAATGAAAAGCGTAGGATATTAGACTTCCTTTTAGTTTTCTTCCCTTCTGGCGATTTAGATGTGGATTCTCTAATGGCGACTTATTTTTCTTTTGTTTTCTTTCCAAAATAATATGTACTTGCTCTAAGAAGTTCAAACTATACATACTTATATAATGCAGAAATTTTCCTGTTTCCCCCTCACCAGAGAGAGGCCCTCTGAACAGTGAGGTGAACATTCATCCAGATATTTTTTTCTGTATGTATATTAACATTCTTTTTAACAAGATTGTGCTTACATATACTGTTTTGTAATGTACTTCTGTCTCCTAGCAATATGTCTTGGAGATTTTTCCATTTCATATAGATAAGTCTCTTGTTTTTAAGGGCAACATGGATTTCCGTGGTATTATTACTGCGGAAGTTATTTAATTTGTTTCCTCCAGTCTTCTGGGTACCTCCCAAAGACGAACATAATGACTTGAGCTCAAGTGACCTCACGAAGCCTGAATAAGGGAGTGGCGAATGAGACAGGAAAAAGAAGAAGACAAATTGAGGATGTTTGATGAGTGGTTATCTGCAGTATAGGAGGGGTCTTCAAAACCACCCTCAGGTTCAGTGATTCACCAGAAGGATTCACAGAACTTGGAAAAACTGTTATTCTCATGGATACAGTTTATTACAGTAAAAGCATACAGCTGGGTACAGTGGCTCACACCTGTAATCCCAGCACTTTGAGAGTCTGAGGTGGGCGTATCATGAGGTCAGCAGTTCGAAACCAGCCTGACCAACATAGTGAAACCCTGTCTTTACTAAAAATATAAAAATTAGCTGGACGTGGTAGCGGGAGAATCGCTTGAACCCAGGAGGCGGAGGTTGCAGTGAGCCAAGATGGTGCCACTGCACTCCAGCCTCGGCAACAGAGCAAGACTCCATATCAAAAAAAAAAAGAAAAAAGAAAAAAGCATACAAACTAAAATCAGCAAAGTGAATGATTGCTGCTATGGTCTGAATGTTTTGTTCTCCCAAAATTCTTATGTTGAATCCTAATCCCCATGGGGTTGGCGTCCTTATAAGAGAAACCCAAGAGACCTGCCTTGCTACTTCTATTGCATGAGAAGGCACCACCTATGAAGAAGAGAAAGCCCTCACCAGACACCGAATATGATACAGGTGTACCTTGATCTTGGACTTCTTAGCTTCTGGAACCATTAGGAAATAAATTCCTATTGTTTATAAGCCTCCCTGTTTATGATAATTTATTATAGCAGCCCAGACAGACTAAGAAAGGGGAAAGAGTCCTTTTTGTCATAGGAAAAAGTCCAAGAGAGACCAGGTGCAAGCTTCCAGTTGTTCTCCTCAACTGGAGTTATATGAGCAGTACTTAATTCTCCTTGCAAGGATGTGTCACAACACACTTAGGGTATTGCCACCTAAGGAAGCTCACCCAAGCCTTGGTGTCCAGCATAGTTAGAAGAGGTCAGTCATATAGTTATGGCTGACCATCTGGGTGGCTGAGACTAGTCTTCAGCCCCTGCAGAGGTCAAGCTGATGTCGAGTGGCCCAAGGTCCTCACCGTAAATCACAGTTGGCATAGACAAGCTGGCATGGCTCAGGCAGGAAGCTGCAGGTGCTTGAGGTAGGACACTATCCACAGAAACCATGAGTTAGCTTCCAAGGTGGGCTGAGGGGTAGGCAGGGCACCACCAGCCCCAGCTACACTCCCTCAGGGACAGTCTTGTCATTTCCAGTTTTTCATTCTTACAATCAATGCCCTGGTGCAAGGGTCAGGAAATTTTTGTATAAGGAGTCAGATGGTCATTTTTAAAAATATTCTCTTTTAGCAATTTTTTAAATTGAGATAAAATTCATGTAACATAAAACTCACCCTTTTTGGTGTATATGATTCAGTGCTTTTTAGTGTATTTTCAAGGTTGTGCAACCAACACCACTATTTAATTCCAGAACATTTTTATCACCCCAAAAAGGAGCTCTGTGCCAATTAGCTATCATTCCCCACTCCCCCTTTCCTCAGTCCTTGCTAACCACTAATGGTAATTTCTGTCTCTAAAGATTTGCCTATTCTAGACATTTCATATAAATGGATCATAATGTATGGCCTTAAAAACTTTGTACATAGGCCGGGTGTGGTGGCTCATGCCTGTAATCCCAGCATTTTGGGATGCTGTGGCGAGTGGATCACCTGAGGTCAGGAGTTTGAGACCAGCCTGGCCAATGTGGCAAAACCCTGTCTCCGTTAAAAATACAAAAATTAGCCGGGCATGGTGGCAGGTGCCTGTAATCCCAGCTACTTGGGAGCCTGATGCAGGAGAATTGCTTCAACCCAGAGGCAGAGGTTGCAGTGAGCCAAGATTGTGCCACTGTACTCCAGCCTGGGTGACAGGAATGAAATTTAACCAGGAAGGCAAAGGGAGGGGAGGGGAGGGAAGGGAAGGGAAGGGAAGGGAGAAACTTATATAAATGTTTACAGTAGGCTTATCCACAATAATAGTAAAAAGGTGGAAACAACTCAAATATTCATCATCTGATGAACAGATAAGCAAAACATGGCATATTCATATAATGGAATGTTATCTGGCTATAAAAAGTAATGCTACAACATGGATAAACTAGACAGAGAGCAGATATTTGAGGCTTTGAGGGTCGCATGGCTTCCAAATTATTCAACTGCTGTGGTCTGAATAGTTATCCCCCACCCTGCCAAATGTATGTCAAAATCCTAACCCACAAAGTGATGGCATTATAAGGTGGGACCTTTGGGAGATGATTAGGTCATGAAGGTTGGAGCCCTCATAACTGGGATTAGTCCCCTTATAAAAGATGCCCCAAAGAACTAGCCTGTCCTTTCCACCATGTGGGGACTCAGGGAGAAAATACCTTCTATGAGGAAGCAGTCTCTCACCAGACACCGAATTTGCCAGTGTCTTGATCTTGAACTTCCCAGCTTCCAGAACTGTGAGCAATAAATTTTCGTTGCTTATAAGCCACCCGGTATATGGTATTTTGTTATAGTAGCCTGAATGGACTAAGACATCAACTCTGCCCTTTTTGCACAAAAGCAGCATTATGTAAACAAATGGGTTTGAATGTGTTCCAATAAAACTTTATTTGCAAAAACAAGTAGTAGTCCATATTTGACTTGGAGGCTGTAGTTTGCCTACTCCTGCTACATAAAATATCCTCGTATGTGTATTCTTGTCCATTTGTGCAGAAAACTTTATGGGATCAATTCCTAGAAGTGAAATTGCCGAGTCATGAGTTATGAAGTATGACATATTTATTTTGAACAGATGCTGTGAAGCGCCCAAAATTTGAACCAACTTGCTTTTCCACCAGTGGGACATGAGAGTTCTTGAGACTGAGATTTTCTTTTCTTTTCTTTTTTTTTTTTTTTTTTTGAGACAAGGACACTCTGCTGCTACCTAGGCAGTGCAGAGGCACCATCTCTGCAGCCTTGACTTCCCTGGGCTCAGGTGATCCTCCTACCTCAGCCTCCCAAGTAGCTGGGATTACAGGCATGCACCACTATGTCTGGCTGATTTTTTGTATTTTTTAGTAGAGATGGGGTTTCTCTGTGTTGCCCAGACTAGTCTCAGACTCCTGGGCTCAAGCAATCCACCTGCCTCAGGCTCCCAAAGTGCTGAGATTACAGATGTGAGTCACTGTGTCCCATCAAAATTTCCTTTCTTAAACCCTTTCCCAAAGAAGTAAAACCCATACCCGTATACAAGGGAAGTTTCTGCATTGTCATTCTTGAGCTTTGGAGAGGAAGAGGAAGATAGAACATTTTGCCCCTGAAGAAGAAACCAAATGGGGCCTGAAGGGGCCTCATAATAGTATCTTATTTTAGGTTGAGGCCACAGGGAAGGGGACTCTCGTAACTTGTCCTCATTTGGTGAGATCAAACTTCTTTAGACTGCTCACTAAGTATCATTCCAAAAAGCCTTGAGTGTTACCTATTCAAATTTTTTTTTTCAAATGCAGAGAGCTCCTTAGCAATTTCATTTATTAAGCAAAGCTTCCTATTATTTCTCTTACATAAGTAATTTGCATGTAAATGAGGTCCACCTATGCATACTGAGCATGTTACCAAATGTACAAAAAATATACGTGGTCCAATCTTTCTCCACAGAGCTGACAGGTACCCATCCCTCTTGATAAAGATGACATAGTGTTTCATGTAGCTTAGTTTTCCCTAAGTCTTTTTGGCCTTTGGATGATGGATGGAGTTTTTCCATTTTTCCTTTTCTTCCTCATTTTCATCATTTGGAATTTGTAGTGTGAAACCCACAGGGGAGAACAGTGGCTCGTTAGCATTCAAGCTCTGTTTTTGGCCGCATATTTTAGTTGGTTTATATGATACTCAGCATCCCTCCTGGGATCTAGCCCGCCTTTGCTCGGCTCACGCTGGGTGAATCTGTGATATTTCCCATTCTGTAGTCCTTCATTTATAACACAGGCATAGCCTATGTTTCATTAGTGAAACGGCATGCCTGGACTACCCACACACAGATAAAGAATTAGGCGGAACTTGGCCGAGAAGATAAATCAAGTTAACCATCTTATTAGGCTTGAAAGACACAAATTAAGCTTAAGTTGGGATTAACAGAGGAGCCTTTCAAAGAGACATGCAGCACAATAAGGGGTGGAAGAAATTGCCACAGACATTACTCTCAGCAAATTTCCACCATTTGATAGAACAGAGGAAACATGAAGTCTCTTTTATAAAAGGTCAACAGACAGAAATTTAGGATGGAAATAGCAGTATAACATTTGTTGAGCTCTCATCACATGCTTGGGACTGTGTGCTGAGAGCTTTAGACACATTATTTCATAGAAATGGCACATTGACCTATGAGAGAAGCACTATTAAAATTCCTGTTTGACTAACAAAGAAACTAAGACTCAGAGAGGTTACTTCACCTGCCCTGGAGTCCCAGAGCTTGGTCAAATGATGGAGCCAGGATTCGCCCTGGGATATTTGGCCCCATGGCTTAACCTAGTGGTTCCCATTTGGGATGCATTGGCCTGCCCAGGGGCCATGGCTGAAGACATTTTGGGTTGTCACAGATGTAGAGAGAGCTGCTACCAGCATCTGGTACCAGTAGGTACCAGGGGTGCTGCTAAACCTCCTGCAATGCACAAGACAGTTACAGCAAAGAATTATCCCACCCGTAATGTCAACAATGCCATGATTAAGAAACCCTTGTTTAATCACTCAACTGTACTACAGTGACAGGCTCACTGTTCCACTAGAACTATCCACTTACAGAGCTCTCTATGCAGTGTGGTGATGCCGTGGGATGTACATTTAAGGCTGCATATTGCAGGCAGTGCAGCTATCTGGCAGAAGGAACAGCCAATGCAAAGGCTGAGAGGTAGGAACCTGGCTGGCATGGGATGGCAGGAAGCCAGGTGCATCTGTTGCACAGACTCACAGGAGGATGCAATGAAGGATTGGAGTTCTCACCAAGAAAAGGAAAAAGACAACGTTCCCTGAACGATGACCCCCATGTTTGCAGTTGACGAATGTGTAGACTAATGGCCTCTGTCTTCTCCCTGCCTTCCTGTTCTGTTCCCCTCCCTCCTCTTGCCTCCCTCCTGCCCTCAACCCTCTGGCTCCCTAGTTTTCGGCCACAACATGAAGAGCAGCAACGACTTCATCGGGAGGATTGTCATCGGCCAGTACTCTTCAGGCCCCTCTGAGTCCAACCACTGGCGGCGCATGCTCAACACGCACCGCACAGCCGTGGAGCAGTGGCACAGCCTGAGGTCCCGAGCTGAGTGTGACCGTGTGTCTCCTGCCTCCCTGGAGGTGACCTGAAGGCTGCAGGGAAGGCAACTTTCATTTGTTTAAAAAAAAAGACAGAAAAAAAATGTCACATACTATTACATCCACACCTGCGTACACACTTGCAACATGTCTACACACGTCCACACACACAGACACACAGACACCCCAAATCCTCTCAGAACTGAGAGGAAGCAGACGATCACAAAATGGCCACCCTCTGTGAGACCTGGGAACTTTCTGGAAGCCCCATCTGTAGATCGCAAGCTCAGTGGGCTCTGCTGTGGGACTTATTGGCAGTGCCTGCTCTTGTCAATACCCCTGCCCCAAAATGCACTTTCAACCCTCAGGTCAGAGAAAGGACCTCCCAAAGGGTGCCAATCTCCATCAAGACTAAATTTACCAAGAGTTTGGCCAGTGTGTGGGAGACCTGACCACCCCCTACTCCGCAAACACGCACCCACTGGGTAACTTCTGAACAGGCTGCTGTTCCCTGGGGTTCTTCAAACCTGATACCTTTCTCCAAAGGTGTAAGTATCTTTGTCTTCTCCTTAGTAAATGTGATAACTAGATTATGGACCATTTGGAGAAACCAAATGGCAACCAGAACTATTCCAGTGTCAGAAGCCTCTCCTGGATTAACAGAATTGTCCTTGTGTTAGCTCATTCCAGGGGACTCCCTGTGGGTATATATGTGTATGTTCTCATGCATGTGCCCTCACAGGTGAACACATGCGTGTGCCTATGTGTCCTCTTGGAGAGCATGGCGATGAGTCGAGACTTCAATCCTGAGCACTGCCTTCTCTCTGCCTCTCCTGTCCAGTGAGATTCCAACCAGTGTCCTGTCTGTCAGAGACCCCACCTTGGGTAACAGTAATGTGCGTGTGTGTCAAGTAAATAGGATATGATAGAGCAAAAGTAACATTTTTTTGACTGAATCATGGTGATTGTGACCCACAAAAGACATACAAAGGACCCAATACATGGATTAAATGGCCACCACACCCATCCTTCATGATCTTCCTTAATCATATTCTGAGGATTTTTCTGTTTGCCTGTGAACCGATGTCACGTCTCACGTGCTAAGGAATTAATGTAGTTAGAATAGATCTCTCTCTCTCTCTCTCTTTCTCTCTTTCTCTCTCTCTGTTGGATGCTTCTGTATCTTTTTCCACAGCATAATGTCTGGTGTGATGGGGAGCTATTTATTGAAATTAAAGATTATTTATTTGTGCCATGCATTTGAGTTATCTTTTTCTTCATGAACACAGGACATAGAGGGTGGGAGGGCGTTGCAGTAATTTTGAGACAGAGTCTCACTCTGTTGCCCAAGCTGGAGTGCAGTGGTGCAATCTCTGCTCACTGCAATCTCTGCCTCCTGCGTTCAAGTGATTCTCCTGCCTCAGCCTCCAGAGGAGCTGGGATTACAGGTGTACACCACCACACCTGACTAATTTTTGTATTTTTAGTAGAAACAGGGTTTTGCCACGTTGGCCAGACTGGTCTTGAACTGGCCTTAAGTTATCTGCCTACCTCAGCGTCCCAAAGTGCTGTGATTACAGGCATGAGCTACCACACCCAGCCTCAAAACAATGATATTTATTATACTTATAGATTTTGGGGGTCAAGAATGTTCAGTATTTGCAATATGTCTGTCTAACTTGAGCAGTATACTAATGCCAATTATTCTAGTTTTGCTCTTCTGTATAAAATTTTCCACTTTTTTTTTTTTTTTTGAGACAGAGTCTTGCTCTGTCACCAGGCTGGAATGCAGTGGCACAATCTTGGCTCACTGCAACCTCTGCCTCCCAGGTTCAAGCGATTCTCCTGTCTCAGCCTCCTGGTGGCTGGGACTACAGGTGTGTGCCACCATGCCCAGCTAATTTTTTGTATTTTTAGTAGAGATGAGGTTTCACCATGTTAGCCAGGATGGTTTAGATCTCCTGACCTCATGATCCGCCTGCCTTGGCCTCCCAAAGTGCTGGAATTACAGGTGTGAGCCACCGTGCCTAGCCCAGTTTTGCTCTTCTCTATAAAACTTTCCACTTCTTCAGGGCAAGATTCATGGCTTATTTAGCTTTTTATTGGACAGTCCCTGCTAAGGGCTTGGGAAAAAATGGCTTCACTCCTCAGGCTACATTGGGTATTGCAGAGAGAACCTCATGGTGTCTCCCACTCTGGGGAGTGGAAGTATGGAGGTCAAGGGGGAGAAACAGGAAGGCTGGGTTAGGTTGACATATTCATCCATTTTGCATTGCTGTTAAGGAGTCCCTGAGACTGGGTAACTTATAAAGAGGTTTATTTGGCTCATGGTTCTGTAGGCTATACAGGAAGCATAGTGCTGGCATCTGTGTGGCTTCCAATGAGGCCTCAGGAAGCTTACAATCATGGTAGAGGGCAAACAGTGAACAGGCATGGCACACAACGAGAGAGGAAGCAAGAGAGAGAAAGAGAAGGAGATGCCAGGCTCATTTAAACAACCAACTCTACCAGAGAACTCACTCATCACCAAGCCATTCATGAGGGATCCACCCCCATTACCCAAATACCTCCCACCAGGCCCCACCTCCAACATTGGAGATCACATTTCAACATAAGATTTGGAAGGGGAAAAAACATCCAAACCATATCAGTTAAGTTCTCAGAAAAGAAAAGGAGAAGTGTTTTCCTTCTCTAGGAAATGGCTTCATTACTGTGGTTTACAGAAAAAGATAAAAGCACAGAAGAACAAACAACATGAGTGAAGACAGGTACATAATAAGCATTTAGAACCAGAGGTAGAGTCACTGGTGATGAGGCTCAAGGGCTTTTGGCCTAAGAAGCTATAGTTCAAATCCTGGGACCACCACTCCTTAACTGTGTACTGGGGCACAAACCATGTAAGTCCTCAGTTTCCTTGTTGTCTTAGGGTGCCCCAAAAGCAGACCTTGAGAACTTGGGTGCAGATGACCCCAGGAAGCATAAGTGAAGAATAAGGGAAAGGAGAAAAGCAAAAGGCTTCATGGATGAGTACTGTGAGCTCAGTCATGCTGAAGACCCCTATAGAAAACACTAAAGAGTTATCATTATGCAGAAGCTGGAGTATTCAGTTACTGACCTTTGTCTGTCATGGCTTCAGGGCTACCCTGAAAGCATTAAATATTTGGCACTACAGGATTGTCCAACGTGGGCTGAGTAAGCTCCCATAACACCAGAGAAATCTCTGGGAAGAGGAAGAGGCACATGTGCTTGATGAGGTCAGCTATGTATGTGCATAACGCAGCTCCTTGCAGCTGCAGCGGGGCCAGGTGGACTGAGGGATAGGAGGTAGGGCATCCCCAGCATTTGCCACCTTCATTAGTAATAACAAGAGCGCTATCACCACACGAGGTGCCAAACATCACATTTAAGCCTCATGCAGCAACCTTCAGAGGTGTAGAAGAGATGTTAATCTTCTTTTACAAATGTGGAAGCCAAGATTTTTTTTTGAGACAGGGTCTTGCTCCATCTCCCAGGCTGGAGTGCAGTGGCGGGATCACAGCTCAGTGCACTGGGCTCAAGCAGTCCTCCTACCTCAGCCCCACCAAGTAGCTGGGACCGTAGGCTTGGCTCACTTCTTGATTTTTTGTAGAGATGCGCTCTCATTATGTTGTACAGGCTGGCCTTGAATTCCTGGGCTCAAGTGATCCTTCTGCCTCGGCCTCCCATAAGGGCTGAAATTACAGACATGAGCCACTGCGCCCAGCTGGAAGTCAAGATTTAATGAGCTTAAGTGTCAAGTAACTGCAATAGAGATATAAAAAGCCAGTCCAGGCCCAGCTGCCTAGAGCCTGTTATGGGTTGATGATTTGCTGGAGTCCTAACCTCAGAATGTGGCCTTATTTGGAGACAGGGTCTTTACAAAGATGATCAGGTTGAAGTGAGGTTATGAGGTGGGCCCTCATCTGATGTGACTGGGGTCCTTATAAGGCTGAGCGTGATGGTTCACACCTGTAATTCCAGCACTTTGGGAGGCCAAGGCAGGCTTGAGGTCAGAAGTTTAAGACCAGCCTGGCCAACATGGTGAAAACCCACCTCTACTAAAAATACAAAAAATTAGCCTGGCATGGTGACACATGCTTGTCATTGCAGCTACTTGGGAGGCTGAGGCAGGAGAATCACTTGAAGCCAGGAGGCGGAGGTTGCAGTGAGCTGAGACCAAGACAGCCTGGGCGACAGAGCAAGACTCTGTCTCAAAAAATAAAAATAAAAAATAAAGGAGAGGAAATTTGAACACAGAGACAGACACATAGGGAAGAAGATGTGAAGAGACAGGGAGAAGATAACCATCTACAAGCCAAGGAGAGATGCCTGGAACAAGTCTTCCTTTACAGCCCTCAGAAGGAACTAACCCTGCTGACACCTCAATCTCTGACTTCCAGCCTCCGGCAGTGTGAGACAATAAAGTTCTGTTAGTTAAGCCCTGATCTGTGGCACTTTATTAAGGCAGCCCTAGCAAACTAAGTCAGAGCCAGTGTAGCTAAACACTCCACTGGGCAGTGTCATCTAAAAATAGGATGGCAATTTTTTTTTTTTCTTATTTTGAGACAGGGTCTCATTATGTTATCCAATCTGGTTTTGAACTCCTGGCTCAATCGATCCTCCTGCCTCAGCTCCCCAAGTAGCTGGAACTACAGGCACACACTACAGTGCCCAGAAATAAGATGACAGTTCTTATCCCTTGGGGTTGATCAGCTGGGAAAATGCCTGCAGAGGGTTTGTTTGGTTTTTTGTTGTTGTTTGTTTTTTGGGTTTTTTTGCCTGCAAAGTTTTACCATAACCCTTGGCACACTGCGTGATGGTGATGATTGCTAGCACACATCAGGCAGGGTTTGCTGGATGATCAGAGGTAACAGTGGTGAACAGATCAGAGCTTTTCACAACTCCAAGAATAGAGTTCATCAGGAGATGAGAGGGATGTGTTGAAAGGTGAAGGAAGGACTGAGTTTCTGCAGAAACCTGTGCCCAAGGTGCCCTGTCATGTGCTGTGCACTCGTTTTAATAAGCTTCCTCCTTCTCTTTAGGTAGGAGGTGGGAAAAGAGATACACAGGCCACGTAAACAGCCTCTTTGGGATAGGAACTTGAGTTCAAAGAAAAAAGCTGGACTGGGGATTTTTAAAGCCATTTCTATTTTCCCAGGACCATCCTAGAGTCCGCTCATCTTCTTGGGTGAAGCAACATCCCCATTTCCCTCCTTGACGGTGATTTGGAGTTCATGGCTGACTCCAGAGTGCCCCAGGATTCCAGCCCACACCTTGGACTTGGCAGAAGCTAAGGACCCCTGCCCAGCTCTGCTTGCACGGGATGGGTTCCCAGGGTGCTGGGAATAGCAATTTCCTGGGCACTGATATTTCACTCCCAGAAAGCTGGGAATCACTGCAAAAAAATTCCTTTCCGTTCTTTTCTGGGGGGACTGTCACCCACTGGCAGTGGGATATCTGTCCTTTTTATGATCAAAATGATTTGTAGGTAAAAACTAAAATCTTATGCCTAGAAAAAAGACTGAATGGCAATGCCCTACAGGCTGGCAGCAGCGATCCTTCAGGTCATGATTTTACTACCTAACTGTATTAGTCAGGGCTCTCAGAGAGACAGTAGCAGTAGGAAATATGGAAGGGGATTTAATTAGAGGAAATTGGTTCACATGATCACAGAGGCAGGGAAATCTCAGGGTAGGTCAGCTGCAAGCTGGAGAACCAGAGAAGCTGGGAGCGAGGCTCAGTCCAAGTCCAAAGCCTCACAACCAGGGAAGTCAACAGTGCAGTCTGCAGGCAGACCCAAGAGGCCCCTGAAGAATGCTGGTGCAAGTCCCAGAGTCCAAAAACCAAAGAACCTGGAGTCTGATGCCCCTTTAAAGGCAAAAAGAGGAAAAGCGTCCCACTCTGGAAGGAAGAGAGAGATCAGACATGGCCAATCTCCCTTCTGCCTGTTTATTCCAGCCAGACTACCAGCCAATTGGATGGCGCCCACCACACTGAGGGTGCCTCCCTCTCTCAGCCGACTGACTCACGTGTCAATCTCCTCTGTAAATGACCCCTAAGACATACCCAGAAACAATGCTTCCCTAGCTGTCTAGGCATCCCTCAATCCCATCAGGCTGACACCTAAAATTAACCATCATAAGCCTACCCCTTGTCAACCTGGCACCCATGCATGCCTCCTTAAACCAAACTTAATCTCCAAATAAAGACAATTACAAGTCATAATTCCACCTAACATGGTACAGCTAAAGTACAATCCAAATTCACTAATCCCATCCCCAGGAGAGGAGGTAAAGTTCTTGAGTGATGTTTACTCTTCTAATATTCCATAACTGAAATACTAGGATGTACAATTAACAATGCTTAAATGCTGATATAAAGTTGATTAATCTGGCTGGGCACAGTGGCTCTCGCCTGTGATCCCAGCACTTTGGGAGGCTGAAGTGGGCTGATCACTTGAGACCAGGAGTTCAAGACCAGCCTGGCTAACATAGTGAAGCTGTCTCTACTGAAAAAATACAAAAATTAGCCAGGCATGGTGGCGCCTGCCTGTAGTCCTAGCTACTTGGGAGGCTGAGGCAGGAGAATTGCTTGAACCTGGGAAGCAGAGGTTGCAATGAGCCAAGATCGTGCCATTGCACTCCAGCCTGGGCAACAGAGTGAGACTCCGTCTCAAAAAAGATAAATAAATAAAAATAAAGTTGATAAATCTTACGCTACATGATGAAAGAATAAGGGATAAGAAAAAGATATTTGCTTAATATATGTATATATATTCCCAAGGGATTGAGGGATGCCCTGTATATATAATATTTTCTTAACCAAGTAGGGAGGAAATGCCCATATAACTATAATCCTCATTTCTGTAACTCGTACAGGTCATAGTTGATATTCATAACTACGTTTTACTACTCACTCTGTATTCCCTTTGTTTTCAGCAAATACCTCAGCTGGTCATGATTTTTTTGTTTTTGTTTTGTTTTTATAGAGACAGGGTCTCCCTGTGTTGCCCAGGCTGGTCTTGAACTCCTGGGCTTAAGCAATCCTCCCACCTTAGCCTCCCAAAGTGCTGGGTTATAGGTGTGAGTGACTGCACTCAGCCTGGTCATGGTTTTTTATAAGACAGGGTGACCCAAACTTTCATTTCTGAAGAGTCTGGGCCATTCACAGTTCTGCCTAGATTGGGTTATTGTAGTTTCCCATCATCCTTAATCACAAGGCGTGGTACTACTACAAGACACCCTATGGGATCTCCTGTATTCCAGACATATTTTCCCTTTTCTCTATTGTGGAGTAGTATCCAGTTCCCCCTTGGTAGTCCAAACCAATCACCCTACCCAACACCATAACTCCCTTCTTAGCCTGTAGACTCAGAGGCAGGAGCAGCCCAAAGTGGCCAGGTGGCGGTCTGAACTTTCAGTTCAATAGAATCACTATTGCGTCTCCTGGTAGAAGCATTCCTCCCTCTGGAACTAAGATCTCTAGGGCAGCAGAACGTAATGTCGTGGAACAAGAAGCAAAAAATTTGCTGGGTCCCTAGGGGTACTAGTGAGTGGAGCTACTCCTATGCTCATTCCTTGATTCCTGGACCCATGAATACTAGCTATCAGAGAAACAGCACCATATTGGATGCTGGTTCAGAGCATATACAGCCTTCTGGAGAACCTTGCCCCACCCCTGTAAAGTATTATTAACTAGCTGGCTGCAATTTCAAAAGACCATTCCACTGTTCCATCAAGGCAGCTGCTTCAGGATGGTAGAGGACGTGGTAATATCAGTGAATTCTATGAGCATTAGCCCACCGCCACACTTCTTTGGCTGTGAAGTGAGTTCCTTGGTCAGAAGCAATGATGTGTGGAATACCGTGATGGTGGATAGACCATTCTGTAAGTCCGAGCATGGTAGTTTTGTCAGAAGCATCGTGTGCAGGGAAGGCAAATCCATATTCAGAGTCAGTGTCTATTCCAGTAAGGACAAAATGCTGCCTCTTCCATGATGGAAGTGGTCCAATGTCATCAAACTGCCACCGGATAGTTAGCTGGTCACCCCAAGGAATGGTGCCATACTGGGTGCTCATTGCTGGGTTTTGCTGCTGGCAGATTGAGTACTTAGCAGTGGCCACTGTAGCCAGGTCAGCCTTGGTGAGTGGAAGTCCATGTTGCTGAGTCCATGCATAAACTCCATCTCTGCCACCATGGCCACTTTGTTCACGAGCCCATTGAACAACAATGGGGTGGCTGAGGAAAGAGACTGCCTGGTATTCATAGAACACGTCATCCTATTCACGTGATTATTAAAATCCTCCTCTGCTGAGGCCACCCTTTGGTAAGTATTCACCTGGGACACAAACACCCCCATGTTTTTTGCCCTTTCAGAGAGGTCTATTTACATAACTCATCCCCAAATTTCTTTGTTACCAATTTTCCAATCATGTTCTTTCCAAGTTCCCGACTATTCAGTCAAACCGTTGGCTGCAATATATCAATATATAGTTACATATCTGGCCACTTCTCCTTCCAAGCAAAGTGCACAGCCAGGTCAACTGCCCAAGGTTCTGTGAACTGAGAAGATTTCCCTTCACATTATCCATCAGAAATGTCCTAGAAAGTGACTGTAGTGCTGCTACAGGCCACTGCTGAGTGAGACTATCCACTTCAGGGTGATGCCTGCATATTATGCAGAAACATCTGTAAACCAGACCCTAATATTCTCTTTTCTAGTCATCTGATCATAAGGTACTCCCCACGAGCCCAAAGGTGCAGGCTGGGAGAGAGAAGATAGTGTAGCGGGAGTGGGGAGCATGGGCATCTGGTCCGCTTCTTCTTGTCCCTTTTACAAAGTGTCATGTTGGTAATGTACTTGCGCCTTCAGGACCTGCTCTGGCGTGATCACATGTATACCACTTCCATTTGATGAGGGAGAGCTGCTGTGCATGTCAAAATTTATGGCTTAGTGGATCAGATAACACCTAATTCATGATGGGCAGCTCAAGTGGCATGAGAGCTTGGTGACCCACAGTCAAGAGTTCAGTTTCTACTAAGGCCAAGTATCAGGCCAAGAGCAGTCTCTCAACAGGATAGTAGTTATCTGTGGATGAAGTAGGGCCTTGCTCCAAACTCCAAACAGCATCCCCATCTGCCACTGACACCTTATGATCTGCTGGATCATAGGAACCAAATGGCAGAGCAGCTTTAACAGCAGTCTGGACCTGTTGCTAAGCCTTCTGTTTTGAGCCCCGCTTAGAGCCGACAGCTTTTTGGGTCACTCAGTGAATGGGCCAGAGTAACACACCCAAATGAGAAATATGTTGCCTCCAAAATCCAAATAGGCCCACAAGGCATCACGCCTATTTCTTGGTTGTAGGAAGGGCCAGATGCAACAACTTATCCTTCACCTTAGAAGGGGTATCTCAACAGGCCCCTCACCACTGGATCCCTAGAAACTTCACTGAGGTAGAAGGTCCCTGATTTTTAGTTGAATTTATATTCTACCTAGTGTCCTGCAAATGTCTTACCAATAAGTTCAGAATGGTCACTACTTCTCACTATGTCCAATCAGCATAATGTCACCAATGTAATGGACCAAGGTGACACTTTGTAAAAGGGAAAGGCAGTCAAAATCCCTGCAAACAAAATTATGACCTAGGGCTGGAGAACTGATGTATCTCTGAGGTGGGACAGTAAAGGTGTATTGCTGGCCTTGTCAGCTGAAAGCATGAACAATGCTTTTCCAGGTCAATAGTTGCATACTAGGTATCAGGAGATGTGTTAATTTGCTCAAGCAATGAAGCTACATCTGGTACAGCAGCTGCAGTTGGAGTCATCATTTGGTTAAGCTTACAGTAATCTACCGAGGGTCCATAACAAATGAAAAGCAACTCACAACTTTGTTACATAAAAGTTGAACTAGACTGGTCTCATTAGGTTACAGGACTTTTAAGAGGTGTCTGGGTTATGAGAGCTCTTCCCTCATACATAGATCAAAGCTGTTATCACAAGAGTAGCTCAGGTATGGTGGGAGTGGGTTCATCCCCTCTTAGAGAAAGAAAGGGCGCTCTCTTTCTGTCTCTGTGTGTGTGTGTCTTGTCTCTCCTACCCTCTCATCTTCCACCATGTGATGACTCAGCAAGAAAGCCCTCACCAGATGCTAGCACCTTGATCTTGGCCTTCTCAGTCTCTAGAACGTGAATCGATAAATTCCGATCATTATAAATTATCAGTCTCAGGTGTTCTAGTATAACAGCACAAACAGACTAAGACACTTTTAATTTCCAAGCAGCACCCAGGAACATAACAGCGGGGACCTCCAAATTTCAGCTTACAAGATGACAGGGAATAAGGTGAAAATTTCCAAACTTTCTTCCATATTTATATTTTTATCAACTTCTAATAATGTCCATTGTGGGGGTGTGTTTTATTTCTAGTATGTTTTCTAATATTATTTCTAATATGTTAGTACGGTAAGTTGCATCTACACATCACTTATAAACATGTAATCAATATATGCCATTTATAAATAAATAAATGTGCATGGTCTGGGATCTGCACCAGCACACTAGTTTGGAGGCAACTGATCTACCCGAGGAGGCATCCTGTAGGTTGAAGCAGAGCCTGATCTGTGCTCGTATTCTGAGTCAGACCTTGGCAGACTTGCAGCTCTGGTGCCAGCAGGCAAAGCAAGCTGTGTGGGCACAAGTTAAGTTATTCCTCACAAGCACAGCAGCAGGTGTTCCAGAGAGAAGACCTGGAAGCCAAACGGACACATTCCAGTCCTCTCTGAGAGTGCCAGCCACATGAGGTGTCAGGGCACCTGGCTGGAGAGAAATGAGAGAGTGCGGGGGAAGAGGATGTGGGTGATGCCAAGGAAAGCCTTGCACTAGATCAATGACAACAATAGCAAATGTTGCTCTCATTTATTGAGCGCCTACCTCTTGCCAGCAAATTCGCCAGGTTTTAGAAACAAATTACATTATTTAATCCTTGTGAGGTAGGTACTCTATCCCCCATTTTGTAGAGGAGGAAACTGAGGTTCAGAGAGGCAAAATGACTTATGTAAGGACACACAGAGTGAAGGAGAAAGATTCTGGTTTTTAGAAATATTGGTTCTCCAAAAGTGCAATGAGATCCCAATGGAAACACTAGGGATTTTTAAACACTGAATTCTGAGCAAGCCACACAATAGAGCTATGCACTAATGATGATACTTTGACCTCTCTGTGGAGCACTTATTCTATACAACACTCGGCTGAACCTTCTGCAGATGCCTCCTTTAACTCCCGGAGGGACCCTGAGAGATCTTGAGAGGTGAAGGGAGAGGAAAGGAGGCTGACTCATGCAGGCTTCCTGATGCTTCCTCAGCAGTGGGGTCTCTGATGCCGTCAGGGTCAGATCCATGGGATGGGGACCTTGGTGAACTGAAGCTCAAAGAGCTTGACTGAAGGAGGTGCTCTTTCTCAGCCCCATGCAATTGTTGCCCCGTGGAAATGAGGGCTAAATTTTGTTGGATCGTCAGATTTTCCAATAGAAGAGAGAAATCTGGACTTGTACCTAAAATCTCCTAGTTTTATACCTTAACAAATTTTTTAGAATTTAAAACACTGCAGACCGAACAAATGACATCCATGGCCCAGGAGACCTCTGCACTCAGTGCTGACTTGCAGGATTCTTATCTTCTGGTACATATTTACTCTGATGAGTGTGAGACGCTTTATCTCCTATGACAGGCTAGAATGGGAGTTTTGTTATTATCCCATTTTACAGAGGAGGAAACTGAGTCTGAGAGAACTGCACACCCAAGGCCACAGCCTGGCTCAGAGACAAGACTGAGAGCTAAAATTTCTCCTGGTTCAGGTGCAAGGCTAGGAGCTAAAATGCCTCTTGGTCCTTTGAGGGGGGCTGGCCTAGGGCTGCTTTGCTTTCAGCTGTCATTTTGAGCTGTCTCCAGCAGTGTGAAGAGGAGGGAGGAGGAAAGGATGAAAAGAGGAGGGGACTGGAATCTATCCAGTCTGTCCCAGCTCCTGCCAGGCTCCATCTGACCCTGGGAGAGCAATCCTGGACCCAAGCTCCAGCCAAAGAGCCTCTCTCCTCCACTTAGGCCGGGAGGTTTCTTTCTAGGAGCTCAGGATGCAAAGGTGGACACTGTGGGCTGCAGCCTTCCTGACCCTCCACTGGGCACAGGCCTTTCCACAAACAGACATCCATATCAGCCCAGGTAAGTGCAAGGACCAGGGTTGGAAGCAGGCAGAGAGGCATACACTCTCAGGAACTTGTTCTATCAGTGAGGCCTGGCAGCTTCTGTTGGGGGTTGGGGTGACTTCTCTGAGACTCAAGTTTCCTCACCTCTCTGTGCCCCGGATAACAAGGGTCCCTATCAAGGGTTTTGGAGATCTTCAATGAGCTCATGCAGGTGAAATGCCTAGCACATAGTAAGTACTTGAAAAATGAGTTATTACCATGACCATGTTTGTCACTGTGGTTGTTGACATTATGCCAGAATTGGCCAGGAGACGGTTTTCTGTTCTGACAAAAGACTTAAACATTGAAAGGAACTTCTCTGGACATCAGTCCCCAAGCCTCACCCCTACTCTATAGTTAAGGGAACTGAGATTGTGTCAACCCCAGCTACCTGGGAGAGCTCAGAGTCTGGAATTGGAAGGATGGGTTTTAGAAATCCACTCAACCCAACCTTTCCATATTGTGGCTATGGAAACTGAGGCTACAGAGGCCAGTTGAGCCAACCATGGTCATCGTTGTCCAAGTGGTAGTTCTACTGCTCCCCAGGCTCCCACACCTGCAGATAGCCCAGTTTCAGCCTATGCAGACAGGTTCTTCAGAGGAAAAAGTGATTTCAACACAGAGAGAATATGTGTGAGTTTATGAGTGCATGTGAGCAGGAGCATTCATGTTGATACGTTGTAGGGAGGATTTAAGGGTCTCTGTGGGCCTCTGCAGACCATGACAATGCATGCACCTCCAAGGCCCTCCTTATTGAGAATGGGCTTGGTTTTTCTTCTTCTTCTGGGTACCCCCAGCCTTTAGTGCAAGGCATAAGAGGGCACAAGTCATGGGTCATTCATCCCACTACTCCAGACCTTTCATCACTCACCCCCTGCATATGCAAATATATGCAAATAGCACAACTCAGCCACCCCCTACGCTTTGGAAGAAAAAAAATACTCTTTAGACATCTTTTAGAGACTTGAGAGGATTTAGCCAGACTAAATCCTTTTTCCAAAACCCCTTCTCTGAACCTGCCTTTGATCTCACTGTTTGTTTAAGTGGATTAATTAATGTGAAGTCCTCAGAACAGTGCCTGGCACCGAGTAAGAGCTATGTAAATGTTTATTATTCTTCTTCAACCATCAAAAAGTTTACTTTCCCTGACTCCTGACCCCAAGAACTCTCTGTAGCAAAGGAAATTTATAGCAAAGTGTTCTGCAGCTCAGGACCTGCTTCTGCAGGGCTTCAGGAGCGTAGATGGGGAATAAGTCAACTTCTGTAGCCGCTTCTTCACCCGTCCAAGAGCCTCGCATTGCATTCTCAGCTCTGTGAAGGTTCTGGGACCCAGACTGTTTCTACTGTAATAACATCTAATACTTACTAGAATGCCTACCTATGAGCTGGAAATGGCTTTTCTGTGAAGAAGGTACTTTGATCATGCCAATTGTACTGATGAGAAAACAGACCCCAAGAGCTGAGTTTCCCACTAGGACCATCTGACTGCAGAATCCAAGCTTTGAAGCTGGAGCACAGAGATCTAGGCAATGGTGTTCTTACCTAGAGCAGCCCGGATCCTAAAGTGTCCCTTGGACATTCTGTCCAGTTTCCACTCCTCCTCTATGGTCACAGAGCAAGCACTCTGTACATACTTCTAGAATACTTAGTATGCGATGACTCTACCAGTGTGTGAGTTCCTCCTTCCAGACTGTGAGCAACCTAAGGGTACAGACCTCAAGGCAAATAGGCACCCAGGAAACATTGACATATTTGCTTAATTGTTAAATTTGGTGTTTAATATATTTATTTCACAAATGAGAAAATTAAACCAGAAAGGAGATGTCTTCTAGAGGCACTAGTCTGTTCAGGAGTTTCTACATCTGTCAGACTTGAGTCTCAATCAAGTCTCAATCATGGCTCTGCCACTTTTAAGCCAAGATAGTAAGTGACTTACTTCCTCTGAGCCTTCGTCTCCTCATCTGTAAAACGGGGTTGATACCAATTCCCTCCTAGGCTGATCTCAAGGAGTCGCATACTAAACACCCAATGAATGGCTGCTATTATTAGTAATGTAAAAAATTATCTAATGCTTTTTCTTCTGTTTCATGTGGCCTCAAGAGAGGCTCACAGAAGGGACAGCAAAGCTTAGACAGGAGAGCCCTAGGGCCACCAGTTCCACTTCCCAGAGCCAGGGCTCACTGCCAGGGCAGAACCCACAGGAGAGCAGAAGGGGAGTGAAGGTGACCGATTCCTCAGGACGCAGCAGCCACCTTCCTGGAGTCTGTGAGACACTTTCTTCCACCCCCCTGGGAGTGTCTGGGGCCCAGTTTGGGGACCGGGTGAACAAATGTGGCCCCTGCGCCTCCCCACCTCCCCTGCTGGCTGAGTCCCAAGGCTGATCTGGGAAAGAGGCAGCAGGGTAGTGCATTCGTGGGTGGCTGGATTGGGGCCAGGGGAGCCAGCAGCCAGATTGAGTAGGAAGGTGACAATTTATTCCTTTAAAAAGAGTGGGGGTGGGGGAGCCCTGAATTCCACTGATGTGTTTTTTTCTCCCTTAACAAGCTCAGAGTTCCCAAAGGCTTTGACTCTCACCCCAGCTGGGGGACCTTGGGGGCCTCTGCTGCTGCTAATTGAAGGAAAATACCATGTGGTTTGACTTCCTGGTTTCCAGAGCAATAGCCCCTTTTTGTGTCCCCTCCCCTCTGCCTCTCTCGGTCTACTCCCCCTCCCCCATGCCAGTTTCATCTCTTCTCTCCTCTCCTTCTCAAATCCCCAGCCATGCTAAACTATTTCTAATTCTCCAATGCTCCATTCTCTTTCACACTCCCAGACCTCCGCACATGCAGTGCCCTACCCCTGGAAAAATCTTTCTCTGACTCTTGTTCATCCTCTAGGTCTCAGTTGAGACAGCACCTCCTCTAGAAAGCCTCCCAAATCTCCAGATCTGGGTTATGTTCCACTTTTAGGTGTTCCGGTGGCAACACCCTCTTTCCCCCCATCTGGGAAGGGAACTCATGGTGCCTTGTCGTAATCACCTGTGGGCTCCTTGAAGATGGGGACAGGGTAGCCACCAATTCAACTAGGGAGAGAAAGGGGCAAACAAGCAGTTTCCAAAATAATTGAGAGGGCTGCTCCCTGAAGTTTTGCTGGCATGACACAGATCCACTAATTATATATTAATTACATTTTTATTTTTGAACTTCTTTTTCTTTCTTTCTTTTTTGTTATTTTAGAGACAAGGTGTTGCTCTGTTGCCCAGGCTGGAGTACAGTGGTACGGTCAGATCTTGCTGCAGCCTGGAACTCCTGGGCTCAAGTCATGCACCCTCTTCAGTCTCTTGAGTAGCTGGGACTACATGCATGTGCCGCCACACATGGATAATTTAAAAATTTTTTTTTATTTTTGTAAAGGTGGATTCTTGCTATATTGCTCAGGCTGGTCTCAAACTCCCGGCCTCAAACGATCCTCCTGCTTTTGCCTCCCAAAGTGCTGGGATTACAGGCATGAGCCACTGCACCTGGCCTGTGCTTACTTTTATTAATCTTGGTCTTCATAGACTGTAAGATGCATGAGGTCAGAAGGCACATCTGTGTAGTATGTCACACAGTATCTTCAGCTTATAGACTACTGCCTGAGACCAAGTAGGTGCTCAAATAGTACTTGTTGAATGAATAAAGGAATGAAGAAAGGGACAGACCATCAAGATTGGAGCAAAAGAAAATGGCTTAAATGCAGTAGGAATCTCTAGGTTTGGGGCTAGACAGGCTGGCTTCAAATCCCAGCTGGGAGCCGTGAGATCTTGGGCAAGTTAGTCAACCTCTCTGAGCTTTGGCATCTTCATCTGTGAAGTGGGGGTGATCGTGGCACCCACCTGGTAGGATGTGTGAAGATTGAATGCATTTTTCTGTATTAAGCATTTAACACAATGCTTGGCACACAGAGAATGCTGAGTCAGAGTTGGCGCTGGTTGTTGTGTTGCCATGGTTAACTGACTGTCGAGCTACAAAGCTACAGAAATCCCTTGACAAGAGACAGATTAGCAAAGGCTGGTTTGGGATCAGGCTGATGAAGGGCCTTCTATTCCCAATTCCTTAAACCCAAGAGGTAAAGGAGGAGGGGGAAATACCGTGCAGGTTGGAGTTAACGATCATCCTGTCGCAAGCCAGTGCTCTTTTCCTCCTCTCAGGTCCTCCCAATTAAAAGCCTTTGCCTGCCCTGTTGGAAAGGGGAGTAATTGAGCAGTGACCTGTCACAGCCCCATTTTCTGGTATGTTTCACCTCTGGCATCCATAACCACCATTTACTCAGTGGAGAAAACATAAAGGACCAGAATGGGGAGACGGGGTGTAAATGGCTCAAGGAGCTTGTTTTCAACTCTGGAAGGAGCAGACAGGGTTGGGGGCAGGGGTTCTTTTTGAAATATCCACAGTCTTTAGGACCAAGGACCCTTCCCCCTCTCACCCCACTCAACCCCTTTCATTCAGTTAATTATGAATTCCTCTTTGCCTGGTTGTATTCAGTGAGAGAATGAATGAATAAATGAATGAATGAGTAATTCTACAGGCTCCATCTTTCAGCCTGGTACACTGCAGACCAGGGCTTCCCAGATTTTCACATGCACAAGAATCACCCGGAGTTCTTGTGAAAATACAGACTTTGATTTGGAAGGCCTGGGGTGGGGCCCTGGAGTCTGAACATCCCAGGGGACGCGGAGGTGGGCTTTCACAGCAGTCATTGTTCTAAACAATCTGTAAAACCAGGATCTGGCAACCTCTGATTTCAGGGCTTGGTTAGAAAACTCCAGAAATGCCATCCCAGCGTCAGGACTCCTGGTTTCAAAGGCATGGGCAGTGCACACAGCCTTCTCACCGTTTTCCCGAGAGGTTGCACTGAAGAGTGATGTTTGATTCTCTACCTGTATTTATGCATTCAAGCCTAGTCATTGTGCACCTACTATGTGCCAAGGCACCAGGGGGAGAGGAATGAACACAAAAGATGCTAATGAGGATAGGGGAAGAACATGTGAATGTTGGGGTGCAAGGGGCTCTAAGAGCATTTATCAGAGGCTCCTACCTCATCTTCCCTGAAGAAGTCACTGTGCAGCAGAGACTCAAAGGACAAAAAGAATTGGCTGAAGTCAGGCCAAGGGAAGCATCTGCAAAGGTCTGGACACATCTTTGAGAAATGGCAAATGTGTGGGCAAACCTGGAGTACAGAGTAAGGAGCGGGTGAGTGACGGAGAATAAGCTAATGGCAAGCAGTTCCCAAAGGAGTTCCAAAGCAGTTCCAAAGGGAACACCTGGAGGGTTTCACGGAAATGAGGTCACGCTGTTCAAAGGAGGAAGGATGCCTCTGGACCTGGAAGGTGAGACAAAGCTGGAAGAATAGCTAAGAGGCGTTGAGAAGGTCTTCATGGGAAAATGTCAAGAAGAATGCGGAAGGGGAAGGAAGAACGAACTGAATTAGAGACATGTTTAAGAGTTGGAATAGACACGACTCGAAAATTGATTGATTGTAAGGAGGAGAAAAAAAAGATGATTTTTGGCAAATTATCCAGCAATGCTAGGAAATTCTGAGCAATTCCAGACAATTATTGTCAACTTTGTCTAATCTCAGCCAATCCTAGATAGAGTAGTTTATGGCAAATAAAACGTGCAGGTAGAGTAAATGTAACAGATATTCTAAGTTGGATCTGAGAACAAAAAAAGGTAAACACTGAGTAACGTCTGGAGTTCAGGTAATCATGTTGTACCCGTGTTCATTTCTTGGTTTTTAAAGATGTTAACATCAGAGAAAACTGGGTGAAGGGTATACAGGAACTCTCCACACACAATCTTTGGAACTTTTTATTTTTATATTTTTAATTTTGTTTTTTTGAGACAGGTTCTTGCTCCGTCACCCAGGCTGGAGTGCAGTGGTGCAATCCCAGCTCACTGAAGTCTTGACCTCTTGGTTTCAAGCGATCCTCCCGTCTCAGCCTCCCAAGTAGCTGGGACGACTGGCACATGCCACCATGCCTGGCTAATTTTTGTATTTTTGGTAAGAGACGGGGTCTCACTATGTTGGTCTAAAACTCCAGGGCTCAAGCAGTCTTCCAACCTTGGCCTCCCAAAATGTTGAGATTATAGGTGTAAGCCACTGCGCCCAGCCTAATTTTTTATTTTTATGGGCCATAGTGGGTGTATATATTTATGGGGTACACGAGATATTTTGTTACAGGCATACAGTGTGTAATAATCACATCAAGGTAAATAAGGTGTCCATCACCTCAAGCATTTATCATTTCTTTGTGTTACAAATACTCCAATTATATTCTTTTTGTTCTTGTTAAATATGTAATAAATTATTGTTGTCTGTGGTCACCCTGTTGTGCTATCAAACGCTAGGTCTCATTCATTCTACTTAACCATATTTTGGTACCCGTTAACCAGCCCCACTTTTCTCCCACCTTCCCCACTAACTATCCTTCCTAGCCTCTGGTAACCATCACTGTACTCTCTGACAACTTTTCTGTACATCTAAATTTATTCCAAAATAAAAAGTTTATTTAAAAAAACAGGTAGAAAACAAAGAAGGTGGAGACATCCAGATGACACAATATGGTGAATTTGAGACTACAAGCTCTTTCCACTCCCGCCATGCAGAAAGGCCACAGGGACGTCTATAAACACCCTGCTAAAGTCAGACTGGACTTCCAAGGAAGTGAGGTGGGTGCCCCGGGGACAGAAACCAAGGTAGAGATAGAAAGCAAAGCAAGGCTATTGCTCCAGAGCCCTGGGTAGGGCATCAGCCTCCATAATGCACGGACTGGGGTTTTAACACCCACAAGGGGTAGGAGGTGAAGTCAGAGCTATCTGAAGCAGGGAATTGAAACTGGAACCCTTTCTTAGAGCAGAAACTCATGAAGAGTTTCATCTCCAGCGGAAGGGAAACCAGGGGGGAAAATATCCTCCTACGGTCACAGAGAGATGACAAAGAAGTTTGCTTCGTTCTAAACTCAGGGAAGAAAGCGCTAGACGTCCCTTCTGCAGCCTTCGTTAGTGAGGTCCATGTTGTTAAATATAAACAGAACATTAAAGCAATGCTTTCAGTGCTTTTAAGCCATGGGCTTAGATTAGTAATACATTTTAACTCTAAAATTAGAGAAATAGCAGACACTATACTTCTCATTAGTTGCGGGGGCTGTGTCTTAATTTTTGTTGAAGCAAATATGAATAGGCTAAGAAATGCGAATGTTTACTGTGATGTTTTGTGTTGCTGCACTGTGGAGTTATTTTACGTTGTTGGAGTCCTGCCTTACATCTAGCGCAGGGTTTCTCAGTCCTGGCACTACTGACATTTTGGGTTGAGTCATTCTTTGTTGTTGGAACTTGTTCATTACAGAATGTTTAGCAGCACTCCTGGCCTCTACCCATTCGATGCCAGTAGCCCCACCACTACCAGTGGTGATAACCAAAAGCATCTCCAGGCATCCTTCAATGTCTCCTGGCAAGGGGTGGGGGCAAAATCGCCCCTCACTGTTTGACAGTGACCAACCAATTTCAGTTTGCTGGGAACTGTAGGGGTGCCCAGGATGTGGGACTCTCAGGGTTTTGTTGTTGTTGTTTTGAGTCAGGATCTTGCTCTATAGCCCAGTCTGGATGGAGTGCAGTGGTGTGATCATGGCTCATTGCGGTTTCGACCTTCCGTGCTCAATCAATCCTCCCACCTCACAGCAGTGAGAACTACAGGCACACCCTGTCACTCCTGGCTAATTTTTGTATTTGTATTTTTTTGTTTTTTGAGACAGAGTCTCTTTCTGTCACCCAGGTTGGAGTGCAGTGGCTCAGTCTTGGCTCACTGCAACCTCTGCCTCCCTGGTTCAAGCAATTCTCCTGCCTCAGCCTCCTAAGCAGCTGGGACTACAGGCATCTGCTACCATGCCCGGCTGATTTTTTTTTTTTTTTTTTTTTTTTTGTTTTTTTAGTACAGACGGTGTTTCACCATGTTAGCCAGGAGGGTCTCGATCTCCTGACCTTGTGATCCACCCACCTCAGCCTTCCAAAGTGCTGAGATTACAGGCGTGAGCTACCGCGCTTGTCAATTTTTGTATTTTTTATAGAGATGGGGTTTCACCATGTCACCCAGTCTAGCCTCAAACTCCTGGATTCAAGAAATCCACCCACCTCGGCCTCCCAAAGTGCTGGGATTACAGGCGTGAGCCACCACTCCCAGCCAGGACTCTAGATTTTAAAACTGGGATGGTCCTGGGCACATTGGGATGGCTTGGTCACCCTCCTTTCATCTCTAATATGAGTACTTAGGGTGCCAAGTAATTTTAGGATGGGTGGGAGTGAGAAAAGTGGTTTATCACCAGCAAATACTGAGTTATTCCAGTCACTCCTGGACAAACTTAGCCAAGTTCTCACTGATGAGTGTCCTTGGTTACTGAGTGGAAAGAAGGTAGAAAGGATTCACTGCTTCTCGTCCATGCTAAGGGACAAACTGATGAAAAAGTGGCCCTAGGCAGCGATTCAGTGCCTTGTAGGCAGTGCCCAAAGTTCCCCACAAAGACCTCAGCAACACCTAGAGTTACAAAGGGTCCATCAACCCTCTTGGTCATTGGCACTTTAAGACATTGAGGTGATATTCTCCTAGACCAATGCTCTCCATCAAGAAAGAAGGGACTTGAGTCCCAAAGAGGGGTGGGGACAGGCCAAGGTGCTGTTCCCATTTACCTCCCCAAACAGAGGTCCTTCCTTTTGCCATGCAGAAGAGGATTCAGAGAGCAAATTTTGAACGAACAGGCTCCAGTTTGGATACTGGCATGCACTGGAAGAGAGTTGGCCAGGATTGACCAGGATGGATGGGGAGGTAACCCTGATCAGCACAGCTGCTGGGGTTGGGAAGAGGCTGTTCTGGTCAAAGGGGAAAGCTCAGTGGCACTGACCAGCCCTGAGAAGCATGGCCTGGAACCTGCCTGCCTAGCACAGCTATCTTGATGAAAGCAACTGTACCTTTCTTTCCCCAGAGAAATGCACAGAGGTGCACCCACAGCTTTGATTTTGCATTTGATTCTGGGGAATTCACTGGATCCCTGCAGCCCATCAATCTGGGTTATAAAGCCCTGAGCTAATCATTAATAACCATACATTACACAATCCATATATCCCAAGTACTTGGTGAATTTATTTGGCCCAGCTAATTGACCCAGTAACCCCATGAAGTAGGTGCTATAAAGATCATGAACTATTCTTAGACCTGGTAATTTCCCATCATGAAGCATCATGCCAACTTTATGAGCAAAAACTTTGGAGTTGGGAAGCCTGGGTTCAAATCCTTACTATGCCACTTACCTGTAGGATGATCTTGGGCAAGTCACTCAACCTTGGCCTCAGTTTCCCTATATGTGCCTGGCATATAGGGAAACTATAATAAATGTTCAGTGAATGTTGTTCATTACTTTATTACTTCATGAGCTCAGCCAACCACTATAGTGGCTTGAAGGCAAAACTTCCACTAAAGAGTGATCTTCACCCACCCTTGAGCAGGTGGCTGCAAAAGGCACCCCAGGGATCATCTAGTTTGAAGGTCAAGATGGGAAAGAATGAACCAGCGTCTCACAGCGGGTCAGACACAGATCTGGGGGTAGGACCCAGGCTTCCCAACCCCCATCTAACAGATTTCACCCCCACCCACTGCCTGTCTTCATGGACAAGCCATCCAACCTAATATGAGAAAGGTTCTCAGCCTGCCTGTCTCTTCCCGCCAGTCATCCTGAGTCGTGGTTTCCAAAAAAAGTACCTCCTAAGAAGCTTTCAGAGGGGCTGAGACTTGAGAGAACTTTGCTGTCTAAACATATTATTTTTTAAAAAACAAAAAATTGTTTCTTTTCAGAATTAAGAACAAATCCTGAACTCCAGGGGTTCGATGGGCAAAAGATATAAATAGTCTTGGCTATAGCTTGGCAATAAACACGTGGGAAGCTGTGTACTCTTGCCAGATAGCCCAGCATTGCAAATTGAAACAAGATACCCTTTTTTTTGGCTTACAAAATTTGCCAAGATTGTCATGAAAGTGATAACACTCAGATCTGGCAAGGGCAGAGTGAAATGGGCACTCTTAGACATTACCGTGGGAGGATAAATTGCTTTCAGGAGGCAATTTAGCAAATTGTATTAAAGCCTTAAAACTCTCTCCTCAGAAAATCATCAGAAATGCCAAAAAAAAGCTTTATGCACAAAGCTGCTCATCTCAGAATTATTTGTAATGGTTTAAAAAACAGAGAAGCTATCTAATTATCCAAAAATAAGAGAATGATTAAATAAACTTTAGGAGAGCCACTCAGTAGAGAACTCAAGAGCTATTTAAAACAATGTTTTCAAAAATGTATAATGACATGGGAGAAATGCTTATACTCTTTAATTTTTAGAAATCAGAATACCGACTGATATATAGAGTACCATATAATCAAGTTACATTTAAAAATCACTGCATACAAATGTGACATGAGAAAAAAATGTATCAAAGCATTAACATTTTCCAGGAGTTCTATGATGTGCATGTATTATTTCTATAATTTAGTAAAATGTAGATATGTATGTACTTTTTGGATCTCAAGCATAGAATTGAATTGATCATAATGGAACATGTTTTACTTTCATTCTTGAAAGTATGTACAAGGAGACACAGCGGCTCACACCTGCAATCCCAGCACTTTGGGAGGCCGAAGTGGTAGGATCACTTGAGCCCTGAAGTTCAAGACCAGCCTGGTCAACATAGTAAGACCTTGTCTCCACCAAAAAAAAAAAAAAAAAATTAGGCAGACATGGTGGCACACACCTGTGGTCCCAGCTACTCAGGAGGCTCAGGTGGAAGGATCACTTGGGTTGGGAGTTGGAGGCTGCAGTGAGCTATGACTGAACCACTGCACTTCAGCCTGGACAACAGAACGAGACCCTATCTCTTTAAAAAAAGATTAAAATTAAAAGATTGTAAAGAAAAGAAAATAGGTACTAAGCTGTGGAAACAATGTCTGCACTGTCAATCTTCCTCCCTGTTTCCTCTCTGCCCTCAGCCCTGCCAGAGCTGCCCCAGCCTTCCCTGTGCCCCCTGTTCTGGATGGAGTTCAAAGGCCACTGCTATCGATTCTTCCCTCTCAATAAGACCTGGGCCGAGGCTGACCTCTACTGTTCTGAGTTCTCTGTGGGCAGGAAATCCGCCAAGCTGGCCTCCATCCACAGGTAAGTGGGATCCCAGTCACCTATAGTTCAACTAAACACCCCTTTGGGAAATGGGGTGGAGAATGGTATTTCCAACTGGCATTTCTCTTTGGTAATTGAAACTCTTTGAAAAAAATTAGAGATGGAGTCTTGCTATGTTGCCCAGGCCAGTCTTGAACTCCTGAGCTCAAGTGACTCCCCCTTCAGCCTCCCAAAGTACTGGGATTATAGGCATCAGCCACAGTGCCTGGCCAACTGAAACTACTTTTTATCCAACCCAATTGCTCATTGAAACCATCCTTGGCTATAGAAGGCAGAGCATTCAGCAGGGGTAGCAAATAGTATGCTGGAAATCCACCTTTATAAGTGCCAATCTTGTGCTGCCCTCTGCTCTGTATCCTGTGATACAACTGATATACTACACATGTAAAGAATATGAGAAATCATAACACATTTATTTGCTACATGTTTCATGTACATCACCACATTAACATTCTGTTAAACCCTATCGCATAGGTATCTTCATTTTACAGATTAGGAACACGAGGCTCTGAAAAGGTAAGTAACTTGCTCAACGTTACACAGCTCTTAAGTGGGAGAACCTAGTTTTGAACCTGTGGAGTCAGATTCATAGCCCACCCTCCAAGGCCTCCTTCCACATTCCTCTCTCTCTGAAGCCCCAGGCACACTGACCATCTCAGAGTTCTCCAATTTGGTCCAGCTCTTTCACTTCTCCATACTCCTAGACACTCTATTTCCCCTCCTGGGAATGTCTTCCCTATCATCTCCTCCAGGTAAATACCACCTCAGCCTTCAAGATAGTTCTGACAACATCTCTTCACTGAAGTAGCTTCTGACACCCTAATTACACTCATCACCCAGCTCTCCTGGTACACTCCCTTCATCATAGCAGAGCTACCTGCACCTGACTTCTTTGCTGATTGGTGAATTTTCTCAGGCCAGGTGTGATGTGTTCCATTGGCACCCAAGCTGTAAATCACAATCTTACCTCTGTGCTTCAAGAATCTCAGAAACTACTTTAGAAAGAGCGTTGGTTTTTTAACAACAACAACAACAGCAACAGCAACAACTTTTATTGGTGACATTGAAGAAAAGTTAGCTGGGGGGTGGGTGGGGCTACGCGGGCGGCCCCTCCTGGTCTTTCTGCAGCATCCGTGCGATCAGCTGTTACCGCTTGGCCGCGGCGCATGCGCATCATGACGAGGCTCGCGCAGTCCCTCAATGACAGCACTGAGCCGTTTGACAGTCCTGGGTGGCTGCGGCCCATGGTGTCCTGGGGCTGTCCCTCCAACCAGGAAATCTTCAGAGGGTTATCCACCAGGCCAGCTTCATTCTGGACAGCCAGCTTTGCAGCCCTGACAGTCGCGAACTCCACCACAGCAGTGCCTGCCTTCTTACTGGAAAGTACCAGGTTAAGAACCTCACGTTACTTTTGCAAAAGCTGTAGAAGGACGTCTTTGGAGTAGCCACCTTTTGACTCATCCTCCTTCTTGCACTTCCATTTTAGCTTTAATCCTGGGGTTCCTTGGCCTTCAGTATTTTCTGTCTTTCCTCTCAACCTCTGGTCATGCTCCTGGCGTATCTGTTCCCGGATGAGCCTCTGCTGTTCCTCCAGCTGCCGGGAACCCTCTTTTCTCAGGCGTTCGATTTCTTGCTCTAGTGTCCCGGTGCTCCGGCTCTCCTCCTCCTCCTCACTCTCCTGGGCTTGGGCCTGCCGTTCCCGGGCCTCCAGATCAAGCTTCACTTTCTTCCTTTTCTCATCAAGTTT
>CAUYLG010054912.1:0-19141 GCA_963573385.1 Cacajao melanocephalus
AAAAAAAAAGAATGTATGAGAGAAAGAAAGAGGAAGAAAAAGAGGGAGAGAGAACAGGATTCTTGTTCTACTGCCCAGGGTAGAATGCAGTCTAAAAATGGGTATTAAAAACCTCTATTATGCCAATAATTGTGTTTAACAATGGAGACAGGAAGGAATAAGAGATGAAAATAACAAACCTTTGCTTCATGTTGCACTTAGAGTAACACGGCTGGCTGGCCCCTTTGTGTGATGCAGTTCCTGCCTGCCCCTCTGATCTCTTCCTGTATTCTGTCCCAGTCTCCCCATTGCCCATTATTCCTTAGCCAGCATCACCTTCCTGCTCCTCCTTGAACAAACCACCATGCTGGATCCTGGTTCTCCTGATTTTGTCTCTAAGTTGCTTTATCTGTTCAGAAGATTTTTGTACCTATGTCACATGGCTGACTCCTCTTTGTCATTCGATATCCTCTGATATGTTTTCTCTTTGGAGATACTCTATTATATTACCTTTATAATGTTTTCTGTATAACATTTATCATTAATTAATATTTTTTTGACCATGTATTTCTTGTTCCATTGTCTTTGACAGGAACCAGGACTCTTTCTACCTATTTAGGTCCCATGTCTTCAGCACCCAGAATTATATCTTGGGAACAGCTATTGTTCTCCCATGCATCTTGGGAACAGAGTAATTGTTCTCCCATGTTTCTCAATAAATTATGCAATTTTATACAAATATTACACCACAGCACAAATACCTGTTTACAACTTTTTTCTTTTATTCTTGTAAAAATTAATCATGACCTAGAGCTCGGATATGTGCACATGTGGGTGTATTTTCAAGTAAAAGATCTAAAGTTTTTCAGTTAAACAAATAATTTTAACCAAGATGCCCAATGATTATTCTTTCTTTGTGAAACAGAAATGCTGTCTGGAACTTCCAGTGAAAATGTAACTGTTTTCAAAACCAACTATTATATTTGATTTTAAAAAATTTGTAATTATTATTCATCAATCAAACTGGAACAAAATTGTTGCAGAAGAAATACAATTCTTTTCTTCATAGATTATGCATGAGTTGAAAAATATTTCAATTAAATTGAGATGATGTGAAGGCAGAAAAGCAGAGCTTACTTTTCATATTATGACTGGATATTCAAATAATAAAAATTTACAAAATTCAGCTGAGCTGTGAGATGGAGAAACAAATAATATATGATGGTGAGAAAACAATAACATAAGTCTTCAGTTTCCTCATTATAAAGTCATTTTTACATTAATTCTCTTCTATTAGAGGACTGCAACCTAATTGAAGTTTGACAACAGCTCATTATAAGAATTTCTCTACAAATCTGCAGTGTTTTCTTCAGAGGCTGAGGATGAACATCCTGGAGTACAACTTTGGAGTTTGATAAATATTGAACAGTTGAAGGCTTGGTCTATATAGTAGAGGAAAATACTTGCTGATACACATTTTTACAATTAATTGTCCTCACCAATGGAAAACAATTCCTAAATTGCAGTAGATGTGATTGTTTTCTGGAACAAATGAAAAAGCATAATTTATACTGTGTGCAATCATTTGGCAGTAGGTGGGAGAGTTAATTGAGTCTGGTGGTGGGAATAAGTGGAACATGACAGAGTGGATAAAACTGGACACTCTCCAAGATGCTCATTAATCATGTGACTAATTTGAAAATGAATGCATCATGCAAATTAGAGGTGAAAGAAGCTTCCTGGTTTGGAGAGATACCAGCATGTGAGATTATGTGCATTCTCAACACTGTATCAGACTGGGACATGGAATGTGTCAACGTCATGCTTTAATTGGAATACGGTGGTGGGTGGAACATGTTTTAGAATTAAACATAAATTTTCATAAGATTTAGTCTGTTTAAAAATGGCATCCAATGATGCATAAAAGCGTTTCTGAAATTGTCTTTAATAAGACCATGAAAATATTCAGGCTGTTCCAAGAAGAAGAGGGAATGGGTTGTGAAAATATTCCAGCTGCCTCATTTCTCTGAACTTCACCAATGACCAACTTTCTGTTGCCTGACACTTCTCTATTTCTTCTCCATTTGTATTGAAAGTGGAAGCATTTTAACTCTTTAAATAAGTCCATTTTCTCCTAGCCCTGCAAAGAGGGCCTAAGAGTACACACAAAAATATTTTGTCCATGTACAAATTACATTCAGGTCATTTTATCTTAAATGATCCATTCATTCTCAGTCTGCTCCACTTACTGAAAAATGTAGCAATCACATTTCTTGCATTGTTTTCTTTATTTACAAACAATAACATTACATTTAAAATTTTAAAAAATGTTTATGACTGACTTGTGTATATTTAACTATTTTTTTTCTAGTGTAGAAATGGGGAATTGGGATGTCTTAAGTTATTTTTATATAAGTTAGATTATTTACTGGCATTGCTATTGATTGGTTTCTAATTCATTATTTTTTATAAATACCAAATATTTACAGTGTTTACTACTTGAAGATCATTTAGAATAGTGGTAGTTTGCCACATTTCCAAATGATAATATAGTTCTTCATGTTGCTTTTTTATGTTTTCAGTTGCGTATCTCACTTGATCCTCAGCATAACTTTAACAGGACAAACATAAACTCCTATATTTTTAACCACTTAGGAAACTAAGCTCCACGGAGACTATAGCTAGAAAATAAAAATTTCTGAATCCTTTCCGTATTTATTGTAATAAACATTATTGATACTACTTATTTAAATAAGTTATCTTATTTATCAAGGTGCTATTACAACCCTTTTAAAAACATTTTTTTTTCCAAAACAAAGATTTATACAAAGCTATCCCAAGTTTTTCCTCACAGCACGTGGTAGTATAAAATGTGCTTAGAGGTTTAGTATTGAATATTGTAAGGTTTATTTCATAATTAAATAAATGGCCTGAAAAAATGAAATATTCTACTTTAGCTCTTTTTTTAACTTTTTATTGCCATTTATTGAAGATAACATAAAATAATGTACATCTTAATGAGTCAGTATAAGAAAAAGTATCCTTATACCCACCATTTATATGATAATCAACACTTAGTTTCTTAATTCATCAAAAATTGCAAAATGGTGATATTCCAACTCTGTTGTTTCTACTTTTCTTAGTTTGGGGGATGTTTTTATAAAATGAAATGACCAATGCTATTTGACTACTCTGTTTTCATTGTACAGAAATGGCAAGATAATTAATTGTTTGAGTCTTTCCATGATTTACCAGTTCTCAAAATAATGAGATGATTCTCTAATATTCTCCAAAGGTGACCATATGTCATTATTAATTTATAGACAAACGTACCTGGTGGGTTTTATTTCAATGAAGTCATTGTCTTTAATGATGTTCCAACTGCCTTATCTTTTGCCAGTGGCAATTTTTCAAGTTGACTCCTGAGTTTTATGAACACAACTCTTGTAGTCTTTGATAGCTTTCTTCTTATCTGAAATGAAAATATGTGCTTCACTCTTCTTGCTCATTTCCCACCTCAGAACTGCACTCAGCCATTTCTCTAAAATCTGTGGTTTGTCTCAGCACAAAATGGTAATTTAACACCACAACTTGTGTGCTAGGCATAGTCATTGCTACTGGGTGCTCATTACTTCTAAACTTTTTCAGTGAATAGATCTGGGAAATAAGATGACTTAAAGTTAAAAAATAGAGTTTTACATATGCTGACCCCATTCTTTTCACATTTTAAAAATATCTACAGAGCATATAGCCATGACATCCTCTCCCTCATATAGTCTTAATTCTTTATATAAATATAGATTTAACGTTTATCCCTATTTAAGCCAACATCTTATCACTTATGTGAGTCATCTGAAGTTCCTTATAAGTATTTCATTAAGGAAGAACTTATAAAAACAGTACTAAGATTTTGCATGTTGATAATTCATCTATTATCTTTATACTTGAAAGTTAGTTTGCATGATATAAAATATTTGGTTTATATTTTCTTTCCTTGAGCACTTTAAATATATTACCCTGATTTTCTCTAATGAAGAATATGATGACAATCTGTTTTCTATTTATTATTTCTTCTTTTTGATTTTTCTAATAATTGTATAAAGCATTCTCTTTTTTTGGAAGGTAAAAGACAAGACATTCTCTTTATAATGGTGGTTCTGGGTTGATTTTCTCAAGTATACAATATAACTTTTTAAAATGTAGTTTTTAATTATTTTCTTTAATTCCAGAAAACCATCTTGAATTACAGTTTTTAATATTTACTGTTTTCTCTAGCTTTGATCTTCTTCTTTGGAGATTATTATTATTAATATTTTGAAACTTCTTTGCCTGTCATATATTTGCACTTCTTTTGAATTTTTTTGTTTTTAAAATTTCTGTGTTTATGTAACACTTGCATTTAAAGTGTCTATTAAATGTATATATGAATAAAAAATAATTTTGAAAACTAAATAAAATTTCTTTTTAAACATTTCTTTAGTTTTGTCTTTCACAACTCTTAAGGCATCACCAATTGTATTTATTCACTCTTGACCTCTTTCTACTTAAGCCTTTATTTCTGACATGATTTGTTCTTTCCTAAGTTTATGTAATCTTACTTCCTAATTCTCCTAATTCTGATTTATGTTATTTACTATCCTGCATTATTCTCTTTAAAACATTTTAATTCATTTAAAAAACACTGGGTAACATTCCCATATGGTTGTGACCTGTCCTTGTATGATTTTCTTGTCTACAAGGATGTTTTGCTGCTGCCGCTTTCTTTTCCCCTTCTCTCCCTCTTCCTCTTCCTCTCCTTCTTCATCCTCCCCTTCCTCTTCCTTCTCCTCCACATGTCCCTCCTCCTCCTCCTCCCTTTCCTTCTCCTCCTCCTCCTTCTTCCTCTTCTTCTTCCTCCTCCTCGTCCTCCTCCTTTCTTCTTCTATTCACTTGTATTTGTACAAAAGATGGCTTCAACCCTTTTATACATTTTATATGAAATTGGTTTTCCTGATATTTTATACAGAAGCACCATTTAAGATAGTTTCTTAAAAATTTTACTACTATACAGCACAATTTTCTGTTCAAGGTTTATTTTATGGGAGCTTTTATCTTTGTTCTCCTCCCCCTTTTTTATCTATTCATTCTTTTTCCTTTGTCTCTCTTAAGCCTGTTATTCTCAATTTTTTTTTTCCAAAAGGTTTCTTCTCAGCATGGGCTTTTGTTAGAATTTTGATTAATTAGTTTTGGAAGCATTGAGGGAGCGTTCTGCTTTAACATCTTCATTCTTTCTGAGAATGTTTTGCTCTCTCTGGCTATTGCAGTGTGTAAATCCCCCTCAGTTGCAGCTACTATTCTCCAATTGGTTTTCTGGACTTTTGAATGTGTACTAGTTTTCAGATTCACCGGACCTCATGTTGTCTACCTCTGTTTTTTATTACACACAAGATAACCCCATGCAATGTGGAGTAATAGTGTTCAGTAATAAGTCTTAAATGTAATCGTATTTTTGGATTCATGGGATGCTTTATTTAAGTGATGGTTTTGTCTTAGGGGGAATTTTTTTTTTAATGACGAAATGGAGGGAGATCCAAAATCTTTGCCCTTCCCATCTTTCCAGAATCTATTTTTACTTCTTCTAACTGGTTTTATCTTATATCATTGTCACATTTGGGCAATGCTGTCACTGCTAATAGGAGACTTACTTTAGAGTAATTAAGTGAGTTCTCCTAATGGAAAATGCATATGCATTTGTTGTTAATCGTGTTTTTATAACTATCATTTTATTCAGATACATTAGTTTATGTTCTCAAAACATGATCTTCTAATCTCAGAGATGATAAAAATGTATGTTACAGACTTCAAAAATATTACCTTTGTAAACAATTGTTTGTATATGTAGAAATAGAAAGAAATGATACTTTTTAATTAATAACCAGTGTTTATTTTTGTAAATCAACTTTACAATAACTATTCAGTTTACAGTATTTCCTTTTTAAAATCAAATTTCATACTCTCAAGCTTTGATTACCTATAGTATATCACAGCAGATTTTGAAGCCAGATATAATGAAACGAGATAGAAATAGCTGAAGCATTGGAGATGAAGAGTTGAGGGGTATTACACTCCATAATTTAAAAATTCTATGTCATAACCTCTAATAGTCTCTAACTTTTTTTTTTCTTAGCTGCCATACATGGTGCACCCTCCCTCCTATGGAAAGAATATCCAGTGTCTTGTTAAAAAAAAGCGACTTATTTTTTTTTCTTTGTTTTAGATAGAGCAGGGTATCAAATTAGTGTTATAGCAGAAGTCACTATTTAAGGAAGCTTAGTCTCAGATTACTGCAGCAATTTGTTTAAAAGGCCCATAGCTAGGAATTCTTAGAGGTTACACAAAAATATTTCCCGATTCTGGCACAAATGTTTTTCCTCTTCCTGACCTCTGTCTTTGGCAGTTTGGTTCACATTCTGATAGCCAGGCTGTGCTCAATGCTGTGAAGATATGCAGACATGAGCACAGCATACTAATTGAGCCTACAGATCTAACAATCTCATAGGAAGATAATAGCCAACATAAATAATTACAGTAAGAAACGTAATGTGAAAATCTTACTGAAAGAAAATCTGTGAGTGAGAGTAGCAAAGGGCAATTATTACTTTGCTGTAGCGAATGGTCTCACAGAAGAGGAGGAAGTACTTAGCCCGAGTCCTGGAGGATAAGTATGAAGCAGAGGTGGTACAAGGTCATTCATTCCAGAGAAAAGATTAGTAAAGGAGGAAAGCTCAGAATCAGCAGAATGGACTAATTGCACTTCCAAGAAAGTGTCGGGCACACTGGAGGCATTTGAGGTTTCCCAGTAGATTTAAATCTGCTTACTGGGAAGTCCTGCTATGAAGCTCATGAAAACTTTAAAAACAGCTTTTGAAAATTACTTTTTTAATGTTGACATTACCCCTTGAGATAAATAGAAATACCCTAATTTATTGTAAGCTGAGGATTATGCATCATGTTTGCATAAAACACCTCTAACTTCAGTTCTGAATGAGTTAAAACTCACCCTAAGCAGAGTAGGGAGAGCTGACCTGCTGACAGTGTGCCTCCCTGTGATAGGCATGTTGATCCAGGCCTAGAGAACAGAGACTGGAAACTCTGTAATAATTAAATATATTTAATACAGACTTTATCCATTAGGGCCCCCACTCTCAGAGGCAGATTTATGGACAGTAATATGAAATGAAAGTCCTTTTCATAAGTAGACAGTATTTTAAGCAGAAAAGATCTCCAGGCTAGCCAAAATAGTCATCTCTACTGATAGTTAAAGTACTGTTCTTGGCAGTTGAAACAGCCACCTTGGGGGAGGGAAATCAGTACAGAGCATACCCAGATCCTTCTGATCTGTTGAACAGGGTACAGAAAAAGCAGAGAAAGAATGAACCTGTTGCCACAGAAGGTCATATTGAACATCTTTTGGGATAGGAAAACTGAGATTTTTCTACTTTCAAAATAAGGAGCAAGACACTCTAGACCATACTGGCCATTCTTCAGAACCTGGGTAGCCCTAGGAGAGCAATATTAATGTGTGTGTGTGTGTGCGTGTGTGCGTGTCACTGAGGAGGGAAAAAAAAGTAATGATAGAGTGGAGAGGACCAAGTTCTGGCATCAGAAAGACAAAGTTTTTTTTTTTTTTTTTTTTTGAAAGAAAGAAAAAGAGGAAAGAAAGTGAGAGTGAAAGAAAGAAAAAAAAGAATGTAAGAGAGAAAGAGGAAGAGAAAGAGGGAGAGAGCACGGGATTCTTGTTCTATTGCCCAGGCTAGAATGCAGTCTAAAAATGGGCATAAAAGACAAAGGTTTTTAATCTCAAGTCACCAATTTACTAGTTGAATGGGCAGAACGAGCTATCAAAGAATCGTAGCTTCTTTTCTTTCTAATTATTAGGGACCATGGTACTAGAGTCAATTAAATAGAAGTCAAGAAGTAGCTATGATTAACAGTGAAGAAATTTATTTTTAATTCAGTGAATTTTTGCCAGGAAACAAAAGTCTATATCAGACTCATTCTTCTTATAAGAGGATTTCTTTTAAGGGGATAAGACAAATCAACTCTGATTATTGTTTGCAATTAAGGTAAGGGTCTTTGTGTTTTCAATCAGAAAAATAATTTACCCATATGCAAACAAGACTAGAAAAATAACTGGTAAATTTCTCATTTAAAATTCTCTTTAAGAGAATTCTACTTTTCTGTTCCCTTAAATACGTTTTTTGTTTGTTTCCTGAACACAGAAAGAAAAGGTGGTGCTTGGATATTTTATTAGTTTTCTATTGATGTCATAACAAATGACAAGTAACGTAATGACTTATAACAATGCAGATTTAATTTCATACAGTTCCGGAGGTCAGTGTTTGGACACAGATCTCACTGGACTAAGATCAAGGTACCAGTCCGCCTGAGTTCCTTGCTAGAGGCTTTAAAAGACAATCTGTTTCCTCGCTCCTTTCCCAACTCCTCGCTACCTGCATACCTTGCATTGTTCCCCACCTGCCGCCTATCTTCAGTGCCAACAACACAGCATATTTCTATCCTTCCTTTGTTAGTCACATCTTTTTCTGCCTCTTTCTTCCTCTTTAAAGGCCTCTGTGATCACATTGGTCACAACTGGATAATCCCAAAAAATATCTCTATGCTGAGTTCAGCGGATTAACAACATTAAATCCACATAAACTTCAATTTCCCCTTGCAATGTAGTGTAATGTAGTTCTTGTAAATTTGGGGGATTAAGACTTAGTCATCTTTTGGGGGCAGGCAGCATCATTCCAGAAAAAGATTAGTAAAGGAGGAAAGCTCAGAGTCAGCAGAATGGACTAATTGCACTTCTAAGAAAGTGTTGGGCGCACTGGAGATGTTATAATAGATTATATTTTCTACTCCAGATAAATAATTGAAATGACTGAGACTACTCCCTTTCCAGTGGTTCATCAATATACTAGTGCCTGCAAGGGATCATCAGGATCCCTTGCAGGAACTAGTGCATCATGCATCTCACCTTAAAGAGCTTTAGCTTTAGGCAGAGAGTGGTAACTGTCACTAATATGTGGGTAGTTTTTATGTGAGAAATACATTTTGAACTGTTTCTGGTTACTGAATGTGATAGTTAATACCGAGTGTCAACTTGATTGGATTGAAGGATACAAAGTATTTTTTCTGGATATGTCTGTGAGGGTGTTGCCAAATGAGATTAACATTTGAGTCAGTGGACTGGAAGAGGCAGACCCACCCTCAACCCAGGTGGGCACAATCTAATCAGCTGTAGTGTGACTAGAATAAAAACAGGCTGAAGAACATGGAAGAACTTGATCAATTAAGTCTTCTGGCCCTCATCTTTCTGCTGTGCTGGTTGCTTCCTGCCCTCAAATGTTGAACTCCAAGTTTTTCAGCTTTTATACCCTTGAGCTTTTATACTCTTGGGCCAGAGGTTTGCCAGAGGCTCTCAGGTCTTCAGCCACAGACTGAAGGCTGCACTATCAGCTTCTCTGCTTTTGAGGTTTTGGCGCTCGGAATGCCTTGCTTGCTCCCCAGCTTGCAGAAGACCTATCGTGGGACTTCACCTTGTGATCGTGTGTCAATACTCCTTAATAAATTCTCTTTAAGATATACATCTGTCCTATTAGTCTTGTCCCTTTAGATAACCCTGACTAATCCACTAAACTTCTGAAATTCCAGGCCCATGCCATGCACACATATCCACTCCAGCAGAGAGAGGAGATATTCCTTATTTTCTTAATTGTGCTACTCCAAAAACAAAGCAGCTTAAAAATATTCAATTCTTTGTTAACAGATGAGTGGCCCTTTGATACAAGATCTTTGGAAAGTACAGTTAGAGGGTTAATAATATAAAGAGAAAATGAGAAAAAAATGTGTTTAAAAGAAGTGAAGTTAAACTTTGAAGTCACCATTTAAAATCCCAAATTACCTAATAAGACAAGGACTATTTCTCACTTAATTTCTAGTCTCAAATAGGTTTATAATGATCTTCCTTATCTGTTTCCAGAATTCCTCCATACTGAGATGGGAGAAAAATCTTCAAAGATATTCAGTCTAACCACCCATCTTACATTTGAACCCTTTTTACCACATCTCTTCTGACTACAGCCCATGTTTATCACCACTCACTTTCTTTCAAGAAAACTCATCTTATATTTTGGCCTGTATATGAATATCTTGCCTATACATTTTTTTCCTTATATTGAGCTAAAATATGTTTTCCTTGAAATTTCTCCAAATAGTTTATTTTTGTTTCGTTTTTATCTTCCTTAGAGTCACACTAAAATTTCCTGTCTACATAGAAACCCTTTAAAACATTGACATTAAACATTCACTGCGTGGCCCTCCCCTCTGGAAGCTAAACATTCTCCATTTCTCATCCTCTATTTGTCTTTTGCAGCAAGACTTCAAATCCAGAAATGACTCGTCTCTCCCTGTGCACATCACAATCTGTCAATATCAGAGTGGTATCCCACGGCAATGAATGAGATAGTTCAGCTACAGCCTGATAAGTAGATAATATTGTTTTAAATAAGTGCAGATATTCCTACTTTCCCAATGCAACCCCTATAGCCCAAGAGAGCTTGGCTGGCTTTTGTAAATACCCTATTGACTTCTTTTGGGATTCTTATTGAATTAGTCCATTTTCACATTTCTATAAAGAAATAGCTGAGACTGGGTAATTTTTTAAGGAAAAAGGTTTAATTAACACACAGTTCAACATGGCTGGGGAGGCCTCAGGAAACTTCAAGGCAAAAGGGAAGCAGAGGCACATCTTACATGGCTGCTGGGGGGTGCGGTCAGGGAATTGCCAAACACTTTTAAACCATCAGCATGAGAACTCACTCACTAGCAAAAGAACAGCGTGGGGGAACCACCTTCATGATCCAATCACCTCCCACCAGGTCTCTCCCTCAACATGTCGGGATTATAATTTGAGATGAGATTTGAGTGGGGACACAGAGCCAAACCACATCACTTATCAATAGAAAAATTCACATTATTTTTTATCATATCTGCTATTTTAAATATAAATCTCTTCATCCTGTCCATAGATATTAAGAAGGAAATATAAAACATCCTTTGAAAATGGTGTCAATCTCCATTGAATCTTTTCCTATTGCAATTGATTATTTAACCCTGTCAGGGGCCTTTAGGATACCAATTACATCATTTAAACTATTCATTATCTTTCTCAGTTTTTAACCATCTTCCTATATGAACTATATTTTTCTGTACCTCTGTTAAAATAAATAAAAATGCAAATCAGATTGTGACACATGGAAACATTCATAGAAAACTATTAGAAAAGTTTCTGCATACCTATGACAATCATTTTTCAATGTAGACAGAATAATTCAAACATTTATAATCTCTCCAGTTATCTTTGTTCCCTGGTTATACTTGTCCATTTTGTCAACTGAGATTGTAAGTCAATCACCTATCTGAAGTACATTAGCTGGTGTGATAAAGGTTCAAAACTGCATTTTCTTAGAATTTTAAAATGCCATTAATCTGAAAAAGGAGATTTTTCACTCCATTGGAGTAGCTACATATTCCCTTACAATCTAATCTTACATATTGGGATTTCATTCTTTCTTTACAAGTGTTAGTTTGATCTTTTGATTCTTAATACAATTCCCCTATTAAAAGAAGGAATAAGAAGTCAAGGAGGTTTGCTGTTTCTGTCATTTATCAGCATTACAACCTCCCCCTTAACACGTGTTTTCTGGATATATTCTTTTTGTGTCTTTTGAAAATCTTAACTTCTCTAGAGTTTGAAAGTGGTAAAATTAAAACTTCAAGTGTCTTGATAAAATCCTCAGTGATCTCATGATCAGGTACTGTGTCCCATTCAATTTCTACTATCAGATCACTTTACAATTATCTGGGCCATTTCTGTTTTTGGAACTCTCAGTTAATTTGCCAGGTTGTATTGTTTGACTCCTTTTTCTGCAGTGGAAACACCCTCTCTTTCTCCATGAATATCCTAATATTTGCTCTAGCTGCAAGTGTATGGCCATGTACCTTTGTATGTAAATATGTTACTTCTCCCCCTTCCTCATAGGCAGGGTCTTTACTTTTCACACTTCCAGATAGTTTTTTTCACATTGGTGTTTAAGAAAATCGGACCATCTAGGATTGTACTCTATGCAACCTATATGGCCATCAGTGTCAGCATTTTAAAAAAAGTGAACCTGCATTTTGAATGTCAGGTTAATATGAACTGATCAGAGAATTGATTTTTTTTTTATTGCTCAGTGCCTATGAAAAAAATCATAGCATAAGCAGAGATCAGCCAGAGAGGCAAATAAAGATACTTAAGTTTAAACAGAGGAACTTCTTGAAGTTAGAAAATAATAGTAAAGTTATCTCTTAAGGCAGTTGTAAATTTGCTTTTCTTTGAGACTTGGGAAAGGGGTAGGGAAAGAGATTGAGGTAGACATTTATTTTCTTCTTCAGGTATAAAGAGCCTTTACATCTGTAGTCCTTGGTGATAAAAATTAGAATTAACACATGGCAAAACTAGACCACAAAGTAGGTCTTTCCAGCAACAAATTTCCTGTGGTAACCCGGTTTGCAATCATATAATACCAACAGTCTTTTCTACCTTGTAAAAGTCATATAACCTTATCTCTTTTATTATTAGGTATATCAGATTATTTCCCCTGCCCCCACAGAAAAATGAAGAGGCATTAATTGCAGACACCCTTGCAGACTGGTAGAGCAGCCGTCTAAGCTTTAGCACACCCACTTGGCAAAATTGGAACCTCAGTCTGGCTATGCATGATCATGATACCCTAGTAATTTTATTTCTGTATCTTTGTTTACATTCTTGAGACACTGAATATTATTGACTCAAGGCAGTGTATGGCTTTATTTCTTTAGTTCAGTGATTTGTACCTCTGGCTGCACATTAGAATCTCCAAGAGATCTTTAAAAAAAAAAATCCAAAACCTAGTTCCAGAAAATCAGATTGAACTCGTTATCTAAGACCAAATGCTTAGTGTTGGTCCAATCTACTCGACCTGGCTTGTGGGACAAAAAGAGTATTAGGCACTTTAGCAATGAGAGAGGGAGAGGGTTATGTCACAAACAGAAGAGCTAAAACTAAAAAGGGAGTAAGGGCAAGAATTTATAGTCATCTCTACTTATGAGCAAAGTGTTATTACAGAGATGTGGTAAATTGATTTGTAGTTCTGAAAAAGAGGTATATAAATTATTTCAAGAAAGATGGGTAAGTCAACCCTTCACAAATAAAACAATATTTGGGCTAGTCCTTAAACCTAATGAGCAGCACTTTACATAATAAAGAGGTGGAAGAAGGCATTCCTAGTAAAACAATGTCATGAAAGTGTGCTATCCAATGGTTTATTAAGAGAACACAAAATGTCCTATGTGTTTAGAAGATAGGACAAATAGCAGTGAGTGGTTGGAAGTTAGAAGTAAGTTGAAAAATGTATTGTGGTAAAAGTATCAGATCCTTATTGCAAGCTACATTGTTCTTTGGCTTAGAAAATTTGGTAACAATATAAAGTTTCCACTGTTTTTCACTGAAATTCTCTCTCTCTCAATACAGTAGTCAGGGGCATGGAAAAATAACTGTGTCAATGATCATCAGCCATGTTTAAATTCCAGGTGTTGATACCTACTCCTCATCTGTATTATTTGAATGTCTGTTGGAGTTGCTGGCTATTTTCCAAGAGTTGGTGGGAACACCTTGAGACAGTACAATAGTGCTTCACTATTTATCACCTTTTACTATTTTAAGTTCTCTTCTTTTACGTTACAGTATGTGAAAGATGTGATTATTTTCAATTTTGTTCATATTATGCCCCAAACAAATCTGTAGATGCTCAAAAGACTTTTGAATGAGTAGGTGAAAACAGTGACAACACATATAGGCTACAAGATTAGCATCATTAGCTGTGTCTCTCTGGCATAAAAATATGAAACAAAGTAAACTTTTAGTCAGGTAAGAACTCCAGGTCAGCTTCTTTCTCTCCCTCCTTCCCTTCCTTCCTTCTTTCCTTCCCTCCTTCCTTCTTTTCTTTTTTCTTTTCCTTTCCTTTCTTTCATTTCTTTTCTTTCTTTTTCTTTCTTTCCTTCCTTCTTTCTTTTTTTCCTTTCTTTCTTCTTTTTCTTTCTTTCTTCTTTTTCTTTCTTCCTTTTCTTTCATTGATTTCTCAACATTGCTTATTTTCCCCCCAAATGCAGTCACAACATTGAACATAGGAAGGGAGGAAGGAAAGGGAACATGAAAAAAAATACATCTGTGAATTTCTGCTGATAGCCCCTAACCATATAGAAAGGACATGTGCCAATCACGCAATCTACACACTTGGCAGACATTTTCTACATTTGGTGCCTCAGAAGGGAAAGAAAAACTAAAAGTAAATTACGTGCTATAAAAATTAATCAGTAGCTGTGTGTCCTTGTCTTTTGCTCTGGTACTTAGCTCTGAAGCAACAGGCTGTTCCCACTGAGTGGTGGAAAGGTAAATGGAGACCAGATGTTTAAAGGTGACACAGAGACTATAAATGAGAATTGCTGCTGTGGGGAAGAGAAGAAAAAAATCAAATCTTGCATGGTGCAGAAGCCTAAAGAAGGAGGAATGAATAAGAGCTAGGTCTAGGAAAAATGTTTTTACGGGGATGACCAGGTTGTCGAGTGTCCACACTCAAGTGTTCTGTAAAGTGTTATGGGCAGTCATTTCTCTAGGATGATTTCAAGGTGCCAAAAATTGGAAAGAATTTAGGTACATATTGATTACATCAGCTGCAGTGGATATACAGAAGTGAATTTTGAGAGCGTACATCCTTAAGCAGCTCTAAATTATGCTTCGGTTGCACCAACCCAGCAGTGAAACTGCCATTGCCACCATCGTGTATGGTGTTTGTCATACTGTGGTGTTTGCCATACTGTGTCTTCGTCCCAGAAATTCAAATACACATGACACAGGTATCCTAATATGTCTGACGTTTGAATTAAGGTTTTCATTGGATACATGAGCCTGTACCCTTAATGCAAAAGAGGCTGGGAAAGTGTATTGCTGCTTCTATCTCAATCACGAAAGGTAGGAGTCAAAAGATGCTGTGTTACAAACTTAACAGTTGTCCAATATCATGATTTCTCCTGTGTTTTACTAAATGTCATTTCAGAAAAGGTTCTGCTTTTTATTATTTATATCTGAGTATTAATTTAAGCCTGGGCTAGACTTGGAAATTATATATTTACTCAATTTATTTAAGAAGAAACACCAAATCTTCAAAGGCAACCTCTGTACTCATTTGGTTAGTCTTTAGAAAACAACCAATGTAGTAAGTAGGAGTGGTTTTGGTGTCTAAAGACTTAGTTTAATCTCCCAAACACCTTCTTTTGGCTCTGTGATTGTGAAGTGCAATACTCCCTTTTTTCATATTTAAAATTGACATATTGATATATACTTCACCCTGTGTTGTGCAAATTTAATATCACATCTGAAAACAAAACTGAGCAGAGTGCTAGACACAATGTGAGAAGAAAGTAAACTGGATTTATTGACCACTTAACTTATCATGTGCCTGTTAGAATGTTAGAAAATGAATATACAAAGATGAATAAGGCATGCTTCATGTTTTGAAACAGCTGAGACTAAGACAAATAATTACAACAGAATGATGAAGTTTTTTTTAAACAGAATTATATGCAAGGTTTTGTAGAAGTGCAATAGAGAGTGTAACGGTTTCTGACTGGGAAAGTGCAAAAAGCCTTCATAGGGAAGTGTGATAGTTCATTTTATGCATCAGCTGGGCTGGGCCATGGGGTGCCTAGACATTTGGTCAGCCGTTATCCTGGATGAGTCTGTGAAAATGTTTCTGGATGAGATTAATATTTGAATTTGTACATTCAGTAAAGCAAATTCCCCTCCCTAATGTGGATGGGCCCTATTCAAGCCATTGAAGACCTAAAAAAGCTGAATAATAGCAACCTCCTTCTGCCTGACTGCTTGAACTGGGGTCATTGGTCCTCTCCTATGTTTGAACTGTAAGTTACACCATTTGTTCCCTTGTTCTCAGGTCTTCAAATTCAGACTGACTAAATTTGAAGAAACACCATTGGCTTTCCTGGCTCTCCAACATGTTGGCTGCAGATCTGAGGACCTAGCCTCCATTATTGCATTCCTTACAATAAATTCCTATATATACATATAGGATCTGTAAATATAGAAAGTCTAATATATCTGTAAAGATAAATACCTGTTGGCCGGGCACGGTGGCTCACGCCTGTAATCCCACCACTTTGGGAGGCCGAGGCGGTCAGATCACGAGGTCAAGAGATCGAGACCATCCTAGCCAACATGGTGAAACCCTGTCTCTACTAAAAATACAAAAAAAATTAGCTGGGCGTGGTGGTGTGTGCCTGTAGTCCTTGCTACTCGGGAGGCTGAGGCAGGAGAATTACTTGAACCCGGGAGGCGGAGGTTGCAGTGAGCCGAGATTGTGCCACTGCACTCCAGCCTGGCGCCTGGCGACAGAGTAAGACTCTGTCACAAAAAAAAAAAAAAGATAAATACCTGTAAATATAGAAGGTCTAATATGTATGCTGCCAATTGCATAATATATGTGTGTGTGTACATATATTTATCTTATTTGTTCTGTTTCTCTGGATAACCCTGATACCAAAGTAAACTATGAAATTGTAGCAGTTTAAACCATAAATAGGGATGACATTCACTTGTATTATATTTTAAATTATTATTTTGTCTCCTTTAATCAAAAAAGCCATGAAGAGGTGTGAAAGAATATTCTATAGCTACATTTTGAATCTATGGAGATCTACTGGTTTGCAACAAGTGATCCTTTCTCTCTCTATCTACTTTGGCCAACACAGTAGCCATGAGCAACGTGGGCTTTCATGTACTTGATATGTGACTAGCCCAAATCAACATGTTCTATAAGTGTAATGTACACCATGGCTATTAATAACTTAGTATAAGAGAATTAATGTAAAATATCTCATTAATATTTCTCTATATTACTTGCAGAGATTCAAATGATACTTTGGATAAATTGAGTTAAATAACATATATTACATTCAATTTAATCTATTTCCTTTTATTGTTTTAGTATGGCTACTAGAAAATTGTATATGTGGCTCATACTATATTTCTGTTGGGTATTGCTGCTGTAGGTCCTGAACCAGAAGCATGGTATGGCCTGGTAGCTTACTAGAAATACAGAATCCCAGTCCCAGCCCAACAGTGAATCAGAATCTGCATTTAACCAGATGCTCAGGAGATTTGTACGTACAGAAAAAGTTTGTTAAGCCTTATTGTAGTCCATTGTCCAAGAACAAAGACAGAAACAAAACTTTTTGTCCAGTCCATTGTCCGAAAAGAAAAACAGAAACAAAACTTTTTGTCCTCCATCTATAAAGGGAATTTTGTTACTGTAGCTCTTAGAGAAGCTGACAAATTAAGGATTGTCCAACTTCACAAAGGCAAGCCTGGAATTCCATGCATTAAGTTCTCTGTCAGATTTATCTTTGGTATATAATAGGGTTCACTTATTAAAACTCCATATTCAGCAAGCTTGGGGAACAAGAAAAAAACACACACTAAGTTGTTAATTGGTTTTGAGAAGAAAATTACTCTTCAGCAGATTGCTGCCCTAACCCGCAGTCTTTTCTGGTTCTCAGGAACCCATCCACCTCTTGCAGCTCTGTTGTTCACCCAGCACTCTCCTAGTCTCTGCTCCTAAATCTATTAGCAGTGTTTCTCTCTCCTTCCATTTCCCTTTTATCATTCCTGCTGATCATTCCCTCAGGCCTTGCTTTCCGCTTTCTCTTGTGACAGCTAATTTTGTGCAAAAGTAATCTCAGGGTAAGGTGTTTGTGGTTGATAATAGCTTAATATTTTACCTCTCCTGTAGTTTTATTGCATTTTAATAGGGAGTTCCTGGAAATAAAATGGCTTATCTTAACCAGAGGGAATGAAGCAGAGAGGTGGAACTTGGGGCATCATGCCAGGACAATGAGAAAGACATTTTGAACAGAAAGGCCCTTTGACATCATTCTGCTTTTCAGCCCCAAAACGAATACTCACCAGCACTGTCAGAAATGTATTCAATATGAAGACTAACTATCTAGAAATTATCATTATATGAAATGCAACTGATAGAGACTAGGAAAAGGAAAATTATTGGAAAAAATTAAGTCATGGGTTAATTTTGTGCAAATATAGTATTACCATAAAAATAGGAATAGTTAGAGAAAGTGAATATTTTCTCCTTTCTTACAATTTAGGAAATTGCAACATTCTCTTTTTAAAACTTTTTTTTTTAAAAGCAAAGTATATTTTCTGTCAGGCTTCTCTCAATCAACATTATGTTTCCTTTTTTTTTTTTTTTTTTTTTTAATGAGAGAAAGAAAGAAGAAGAAAGAAAAAAAGGGGGAGAGAGAGAGAACAGAATTCTTGCTCTATTGCCCAGGCTGGAATGCAATCTAGGAATAGGTATTAAAAACCTCTTTTATGCCGATAATTGAACTTAACAACAGAGACAGGAAGGAATAAGGGAAGAAAATAACAAATAAACAGCCAACCAATATTTCATTTAAGTCTGTGAAATGCTATGCAAATGCTGAAGAGTGATTTACTTCCAATTATATAGTCACTTTCAGAATAGGTGCAATATGATACTGAGAAAAATGTATGTTCTGGAGACCGGGGATGAAGAATTCTATAGATAAAGGGGATATCGCCACAGATTCCACAGAAATACAAACTACCATCCGAGATTACTACAAACAACTCAATGCACATAAACTAGTAAACCTGGAAGAAATGGATAAATTCCTGGACACTTGCATCCTCCCAAGCCTAAACCAGGAAGAAGTTGAAACCCTGAATAGACCAATAACAAGGGCTGAAGTTGAAGCAGCAATTAAAAGCCTACCACCCAAAAAAAGCCCAGGTCCAGATGGGTTCACAGCCGAATTCTACCAGACATAAAAAGAGGGGCTGGTACCATTCCTTCTGAAACTATTCCAAACAATCCAAAAAGAGGGAATCCTTCCCAAATCATTTTATGAGACCAACATCATCCTGATACCAAAACCTGGCAGAGACTCAGCAAGAAAAGAAAACTTCAGGCCAATATCC